>JAVTVY010034566.1:0-145698 GCA_036873755.1 Hanleya hanleyi
GTGGAAAACATGGCTGTGTGTATCCGTTTAAATTAATGTGAAACATGCAATCTTTAGAAGAGATAGTTCCTGATAACTCGTGCACGCACTTACAAATATCAACGGAATATGCACCACTATAGTTATCGAGGGAGGCAGGGACAGTTAGAGGAAAGATGAAGGCGAAGACCATAGCCAGCGAGGTTAAGGTGGAGACTACCCAATATGGTAGTTTTATAGGGTATACCATTTGAATAGTCAAGGTGGAAAAACAAATCCTGCATCAAGGGAATTATCGGTAATCCATGTTATCATTATCAGATTGAATCTTAGCTTGACCCTTTGCTGTCTCAATGGGAAACTTTACACTCCTAATTTTACGGTGTGCATTTTTCATATCCACGAGTATTACAACGTGGTTCATCATCAACTTACTGTCAAACAATATATATATCATTCCAAGCTGGAAAAAATGGTGCAAGCAGCAAAAGTTGAGAGATGCATAAGATGTATGTCATTTTTGTCATTTCATGATTCGAATATTTGGTATTGGTTCTAGTATTTGGTGAAAAAAAGAAATCAAAATTCCAATAATAAGTGGTTCAATTTTAGGCTTGAAAATTTAGTTCATAAAACATGTAGAATATAAATTACGTTGGGTTGTCCGGTACCCCGCTGGTAACAGATTAACTTTTTGCGCGACTGTGTATTATGAGGCGTTAATAAGTGCGCGAATGTGTACTTTACTTAACAGCCTAATTGTCTGACATATTATTAAACAGAAGAGTGGCTTGGACTTTGCTCAGACAGCAAGTTTTCTAGTTTAAGTCGTCTTTAAACCACAATAATGAATACTTTTTGTACACAAAATCTCTGGAATAAGTAGGTTAGTGACTAGGTTCTATATGACGGGTTGCAAAATGTCTTTTGTAACAGAATACATGCAAATTATTATAATTATTCCTATAATGTATTGCCGGACGGTTTTTGAGTGATTTCTACCATATCACTGTGGTAGACGCCGTGTACTAGTTCTAGTTATATCTGGTTAAGGTCTTTCATTAAATTTGAATTATGTTGAACAGTTTTCACGAAATTTCACTTGAAAAATGTAGGCTATTTTATTTTATTTATTTATTTTTAATTTTGAATATTTTCCAAACTGTAGTAGCAACCGTTATGTACATTACATAAGTGTATTCCTCAGAATATTTTGATAGCTAATTGGACACCTGCATAAACAATCATTTTAAATATGACATTCAGCGCGACTTAGAAATCGATGAAATTGCTATATTAGCCTAAAAACCCGAAAAAACTATTCATATCCAAATCTATAAAAACTACAAAATATTTTACAAATTTCCGTCAACGAATAGTAAACTTGTCATTGAATGGTTGGATATTAAAACGTCTGTTCACGTTAAAATGAACCAGTAACATAATTACTGACGATTACTTTCCGAGCGGAATTGTTTTTGACTTGAAAAAAAGCGAGAGAAAAATCATTCAAACAATTGCCAAAAACTGTCTTATTGATTTCTGCCACTCATAATGTTTCTTACACCAAAACGGGACCATTGCTTTCATACCGATTGGTGATGCCAATGAGTTTTCGATAATTCAATTATGGGGAGCACGAATATTGTGTTTCTGATAGCTCTTCTCGGAAAATATTCTGCCTTCTGTGTTAATTGTTATTGATCACCCATACATGCGATCACTTGAAATAATTTAGGGCTGAAACGGAGATGACCATTTCGAGATAATGTCCTCAGGAACGCTGTCTTCCCTAATATATCACAAGCTAATGTGACTGGAGATGTCTCCGTGAACTTATCTAAATGGTATTCCGGCTTGCAGTCCACGCATACGGCTCCAGTAAGTCTCGTATGATTGAAAAATCCACACCCAATAAGCAATATAGAAATGGAAAACTTTTCAGAAAATGAATAATTCAGATTTGGACGATCTCGATTAAATGTATAATGCCAAGTTTATCATTCACCATCTCGATTAAATGCACATAGTCAGATTTATCATTCAGTATTTCTTGACTTCAAACAATAAATCCTTTTTACTACTTTGGCGATGAAATGTATTACTATTTTGCGTGAAACACGCAAAGCGGAGGCTTTTATGGTTTTCCGTGATTTTGACGGATAATGGATGTCAGCTCAAATGATGTGATTTACCTCTGAGTTATCGATACTTAAAGATATAGAGGTCTTTAACCTCTCACATTTTAAAATTGCTTGAATAGCAAATATATCACTGGAATGGCCATGGCCATCACAAAATTAGGTTTAATTCTGTCTTAGATTAAAATGAATTAATATGATTTTTTAACGTATTGAGTCGAAAACACGAAATTATACGTATGACGAATGCCGAGGAGTGCTTTTTAAATGTATTTCAAAGCTCTTATATCCAAAATCAATGCGAATAAAAAGAAGAGAATGTTCTATATTTGCTAGATTTTACTGCATGCCAATTATTCCTGTAAAAATTATGATAGGTTCTAACGATATTTAGGCAGCAGAACGCGCAACTCGGGGAAAATTCAACCGGGTAATACTAACAATACTTTCTCAACAAACATAATGCTTTAACATTTTACAGCTAAATTTTACTCTTCAACACTTCAATCGTGACCCAAACCATTCTCATCTGAAGAAAGGTTGGATCATACATGTATAATGTAAGTGTATGTAAATTGAAGAAAGCTTCGATAAAGAGCTTCTGAAGATGTGCATTCTATGGGGAAATATGGGTATCAATTCATAAAATATTTTGTATCGATATGATCTGACGTAACACTAATCCGTTTGAGATGTTAGAAAATTTCATCCTACATTGCTATATGTTGTATAATCACACGCATGGACGAATGCCATGTTTAGAACCCATGTCAACCTTCAACAAATAGTGTCATGGAAACAAGCAATTAAACAAGCCAGATTTCTTGGATCTGACGCTCCCCTGCTTTATTCCTATAGTTATCGAACACCTGCAGCTGAGTCGGCCAGAGTAATCTATCAAATTCAGATCCGGAACCTATAACAAACTAATCAGTCCATAAAATCAATAAGGGACAATGACATGTATGAGGATGAATCTTTAGAACAAGCATAAAACCGCTCGTACAGCAAATTGCACGATGAACCGAAGCTTTTGTTGGAATACAGCGCGCTGTGAATCTTCATATAGTATACATTTTTTCATCGTCTTTCTCGTGAATAAAGATATTTTCGAGCTCCTAAATTGGATCGACGAGCTACTATTTTGTACGGATCTGGCGTAATCAATTATGTCGCGTCTATATGTAACGTGCTGCTGTTTTCTGCCAACATTAACACATTCAGTAAAATGCTGCGCTTCGACTCATTATCCCTGTAAATTTTAATATCAAACGAAAAAAGAAAAATGTCCTTCTCGATTCAAATCTCCTATTAGATTTTCTTTTAGACCGTTTCAAGAAATTACGGGCGATATTACTTTTAGTTCACGGTATTCTTCTTTGTCGACCGTTTTGCTTTTTCTTCTCGTTCTAGTCCATATACCATAACAATATATCAATTTGAGTGTTTGGGTCGAACAAAAAAGTCATTTTATGTTATAGTCTCAACATGCTCTCACACAAGTATATGCTATATTAAAAATTGACTTATGGTCTTTTCATCGTTCGACATTAGCAGTGCAACTACAAATTTCATTGAATGGCCACATATCGCAAACTGCGTTTCGTCAACCGAAATTCTTCAATATCAAAAGATATATCGGTAAAGTGATAAACTAAACATCACGAAACACCCTCGTAGCGTTGACCTGGTAGTCCATGATCTCTGCTTATAGCCATCCGATTATAGGGCAATGTTCTAATATCATATATGCTGAGCCTTGTGGACAGTTGCCAAACATATTTTTGATACGATACGATTCGTGAACTCACCTTCGGCTTTCTTGGCAGATACGGTGTTGTTATTGGTGTTAGGTATTACCATCATCCTTAGTATACCGTCTGGTATCTCACTGCTGGGAATTCTATCCACACGCACTCTAGGGCATTTCCCCTGAGACTCAAGTCTTCGAAACACATGGAGTTGTGTGTTATTTAGTGTAAAGAAATTTCCACCTTTTTCCACGACCTGCAGCTTCGGGCAATCTCCATTCTGTGTAATTTTCCTTGATATTTCGAGGAAACTTTTTTCCGGTGTTATTTCATGCAACGCCAACAAGCCCGTGCAGTCAGTGAAGTAAATAGTTGAAGGCGCCAAAAACATTTTAATTACGTTTTTGGCGAATTCTTCTAGACAATTTAACCTAACCGAGACACACGCAACTCGATTGGTTTATTGAAGAGAATAACTCAGAGAAGCATATCAACACAGTAGACACCCATTGATACATTGCACAGCCAAAGAACACGAAACACTAAGCCGCTCCGGAACGATAGCCAATCTTTCATCCATTTGTCCCGATATTAGAGTTTAGAAATCCGCTTGACTTTAAGTCTGAAGAAGAAACGCATAAAATTACTCAGTAGATTTCCGCGATGTGGAAGCTCGATCAATGGAAGCCTAATGGACAAGATCGGGACTTGTCCTTCTCGGAATGCTGTTTGGAAGCCCAGTGAACCAGACACGCATTTAATACTCGTCGAAGCATGGGTAAGTCGCTTTTGTTGATCCGCCGATGGCACCTCCGTACAGCTGTAGTAGCAGCGGTAGAGTCAGAGCAAAGATTGCTCACGATTCGTGTGACGAATACTACAGAAAGAAAGCCAATAGAGCGGATTACTCCATTCTCAAAGCCGAGGTAAAACTGGATGCTAATCTCCAACCATGCCGGTGAACAACGGTATACGACCATTTTTCACGAAACTAATTATCCTAACGATTCGCAATACGCTGATAGGGAAACCGATAACATTGTATATATGAATCGATGCGGTGGAATTGGCTTTATGTGTTAGTTATTTATGGGTTGCCTTACCCGCATTCAACCTTAGATTTGAGGCAATCGTTGGAGAATTTTGCAATCTTACTCTTCCACGCGGTATTGATCGACAGCGGTATAACCTCATAGTTCAGCTTCTCTAGTACATTGGACTAAAGTTTCATCCTCCCGAGAATCTTGGGTTGGAGCTGTCGCCCAGTGGTCGGGTTCACGAAATTGGCAAAGACCTTTCTATTTGGGCGCCTGAAACTCTTCTGGTGTTTACTTTCTAACAACACCACAATTGAAATTGATAGAAGAAGAATTTATTTATTATGTTTGGTTGATAAATTAGTGACGATAGTGCTAGAATATTATTCCAACGAGAATTTCCATCAAACTTGCAAAATTTGTTTTATTATAGTACGATAATTTGCTCTCTTTTGCGAGGTATTTGGCAAGGACAGTCCCCAGTTTTACGTGTGTACCATTATTAATTGCGTTCATTTTTTTTAATTACCTGTGAAATATTCATTTCCGCGCACATGTATATATGATCGCAATTATTATTCCGCATGAAACTGTTACAGTGGTTCTAATTAATAAACGAAAGATATACTTTATGTAAATTAAAGGTAATTAAGTGAGATAAGTAATGCTAGTTATGCTAGTAATACAAAAATCTAACAATACGTTTCTCAGCTCTTGATGATGTTTGCGGATTAATGAATGGATGGATAATACATGACTACTGCGTTATCATGTGCTGGTATAGGAAACATTCCCAATCAGCAAATAATATTCTAAATGCCGCTATACTAGCAAAGGCTGAGAGAATAAGGCCACATACCAACAAATATTCTTGAGAGAGAACACAACGAAAAGCTCGATTTTCTTGCAACCGAGAGGAGAAAACTCCTCCTAACCAGAATATAACGATATGTATAGAGTAGCATACATGTATAAATGTATTGGCAACATGACAAAATGGAACAGACTGCCGTTGCACAGTGGTCAACCATAGTCGTATATATTTTACAGCCCCGTCGCGATCACGATTACCAGAATATCTTGCCAGCCAGCGAGAAATGATGGGGGCGATAAGTCATCACATACATATATCACCCACACACGTTTGCACTGAAAACTAACGTTTATGACTTACTCTAACGTAAGTTTCATTACAAGTGGAGATAATCTTTTGTCAGCAGTGAGAACAGCCAACAAGTTAAATTACTTAATTACACCTTATATAAGATAGACGAGTTTTGATTGGTTCTTAGCCGGGGCATTTACGGCAAATTCTCATCCACAAGTCATTCTCACGCGACTGTCAGGGGTTGCGGGAAATTTGCCTTCCGTTGCCTTGGCAGCGGGGTATTTGCCGAATTATCCCGCCGCCGAATTATCTCCCCTGATGGCGATCTTCGCCGTCTTGTTTGTAAACAAACATGGCAGCGTCCCCAGACGACATATTTGGAGCGTTTGCTGGCGATGAGATCGGCTCGTTTCTGAGTAGCAACAATCCTAGAAACACAGAAAAGTCTGTCTTCATATATGCTTCTCTTTAGCATATGCGGTGTAATTATACAGATATACCAGGCTTCGGGGGTGTATTTGCGATATCCCGTCTCGACCATGGCAAATTTTCTATGGTCTTGCCCGGGATATATCGCAAATACACCCCCGAAACCTGGTATATCCGTATATTACCTCTTGAATATTCACGAGTCGATGGTCGCCCCTTTGCGGTAGAAGTGATACAACTCCCAATTACTCTGGGATTCGAGATCAAAATTATAACTACGATGGGTGGGGAGATTGATGGGTGTCCCCAAATAAAAACAATTCGGTATAATAAAACACTTAGTAACTTGTGATGGGGTAAATACCATGAAACCTGCACCCTTGGCCAGACTTGGTCGAGTAGACCTGACTTCGGCCTGCGGTCTCGGTCAGGTCGGCTCGACCAATACTGGCCTCTGGTCCAGGCGTCATGGTATTGACTCCGTCACAAGTTGGATGTTGGCAAGTCAAGAAAATGTTTTTCTAATGAGCCACAATAGACAGAATTTGGCGCCTTGTATCGATTGTACTTATAATCCGTCGAATAGTATGGTACAGGTAGACTTTTCGGGTTCCCTGATAATGAGCAGATAATGTAAGTATGCAGAAGCTGATGATGCAATGTCTTTCTTGAAACCTCTTGAAGATTTTAACAAGACAAGAACTTTAGTAGGATTACAAATCGCAAATCTTCTGAATTTGCGAAAAGAAATCATTCGACGGGTCATAGTCCAAAGCTATATGTAGTTTTTACTAAATTTTTATAGAACATAGTTTGCTGGCCTGAATTCAAACTCAAATAGTTTGCTGGTGACTCCTGGGTCAACGGAATTTGGATTAAGTCATCATATAAGCTGAAGCAGGGGAGCTGAGAATTTGTTTTACTCATAACTGGATAACCCAATTCCAGCAGCGTTTATTCGCCGAAACATTGATTTCTACCGGGAGCATCTTAGACAGATATGGTTATTACACTCTTGCAATTATCGGGTACTCTGGAACCAATTCCATATTAGTTCGTGCGGCAGATGTGTTCGGGCCAGTGTCATCACCCATCAATCACTTTATCGTCATCAACCACAAGTTCGGATGTAGTATCAAATTGAATTTGTCGTTCTCGGCGGGTTATTGCAATTATGGGGCGGCCAAAACGGGATGTCAACAGTGTAATGTTATATCTCATACTAGGTGGTCTATATCTCATCGTCGAACCAGACATTCATATAAGAGATAATTAAATTTTAAATTCAAAGTTCTTTTTCTTCATGAAATTATAGATGGAACAGCATAGTTATTATGTCTGGTATAGCTTAAACGCAAGCAGGTGAATTTTCAGAAGCTGAAAAATGTAATCAACTGAATAGTTGCCAACGAGATTTCCAAAATGTCAGCTTAATTTCTTATACACATTTCTTATTCTAGCATTGAATCGTATCTTCCGCAATTCTGGTCCGATCGCGTCCGATTTGAGCAAGAGTATCGATTGAAGTCGAGACTAAGCGTTTCCACACTTGTTTCTCGCGAAAAGGGCGTTCGGTGCCCCCTTGGGGCCCGGATATGCCTCATCGGGTTCGACTCTATTTGCCCTGCCTATTTCCGTTCGTGCTTTTTTGACTTGAGAACTAATAGTCCATTGTGAATATCTTGCTCTGGAGACAAGCATCGGGTTATATGTGTTTCCAAAAGGGAATGTAATAATACGAATAATAAAAATTATAATGCCTGATTATATCCCATATTACAGTGATATAATAGTTCTGGTATTGCTGAAATAATATTCGGATGAAAATAGAGTACGGTAAGGTAAAGTATCTCACCTGGAATTGAGAGAATTATTTACCCTATCATGCGTCAACTTCTCAATCATTGCCGAGTGTATCTATATCCACCTTGGCTGACCGAGGAGTAGATTACAACAAAAAATCTAAGAATCCACCTTAAATGTATATATCGGTTGGCCAAAGTCTTAATTTTAAAGAAATATCTAACATCCACCTTAACACCTTTTATACTATCAACATATGTTGCCATCGTTTTATGGGCTTTTTGAGAAAAATACAATATGTCTACCCCTTGAATTCGCAGTGGTTGATTCTGTGGGTTCTATCAATGGCCATATTGAGATACTTTTCAGTCAGATGTCTGTTTATGGCCAAATTATCTGTATTACTATCATTTTTGGCCTCGAACCCATCAACTCTGGCAACTACTGTTTCCATCTTACACCTACGGGGTTAGTACGTGTGGCAATATATGTTGTCACCATGCATCTGACGTATGTTGTGGCATATGACAATGTAGGGAATCTGTCTCTGGTGGTCAGTGTGGAACAGGCTTCTGAGTGCAAATTTGACAATTGTTCCTGGTGAAGTTAATGTGTGGCTTTAATATTTCAGCTGTTTCTCACTGCAAAATTTTCCACGGGGAAACATATACTGAGCATGTTAACTGAATTGCAGTATGTGTAAGCTAGTTAAGCTTAAATATTCCGACCAATTTTCGTTTTTGGTATTTTTATTTTCAAATAAACCAAATCTAAAGGAAGCCATCCTATCACAATGAGAATAATTTGACCAGATGATTTGAATAAAATGGCAACATATATTTGTATTGTTATATCCTACAAGTGCATAGTGGCAACATATGTTCCGGTTTTAAGGAGAGATGGAGAATGGGTGTATTCGCAAAATGGGAAATTTTTAATATCATCTTCCGTGGGATATGCTTTTTGTACAACGTCTCCTCATAGTCTTATGCAAGAAAGGGTTAAATGTATATATTGGTTGCCCAAGGAATCAATTCCTGTAAAAAAAAAACATCTCGGAAGTGTTTATACAGCACTGCGAATATGGTATCAAACACCTAAATATATAACAAATTACCATAGACTACATACTAATTCATATTATTGGGCTGACCATAAAGGTTAAAGATATTACCTGGAATCGATTGGAAGAAGTTTGTTTACTCGGGGAATCGCAGGACGTACAAACGCAATTTATATATCATCGGACACCTCACCTGTGAGTGCCATGAAGTTAATTTTGTGTTGGATAAAAGCGCCGAAAGCCACTTGGCATTGTAAATACATTTCAGCACAGAAATCCTGTTTTACTGAGCATATTGTATCCATTAAGAATTGTAAAATGTCGTTTGTTCGCTACATAGATAGACAAATGAAGTTTAAAAATGACGTTTAGTCTGAATGTGAGGTGCCGAAGGAGGCTTTCCTGTGAAGTCATATGGTTGCTCTTTAGTCCCCAGAGGTTATCAGTTTTTTCCGTATGTTACATATCTTCACAAGTATGAAGTTGAAGTATATGAAGTTTCTTTTATTTGCATACACCCCATACGGGCAGTGCAAAACAACAAATGAACAATGCAATATAACATACATGTAACAGTGTCACTTTAACTCTTGCATCAAACAAACTGATCAAACTATAGGGGTCACCTTGTGTTGTCCGAATAATAGATGGACATAAGAACAGATTATGCTACACAAAGGTGGGAATTAAGTTATTTGACATTATACATGTAATATGGAATTGTTCATAGAATGAAAGAGACCCGAAGTGTGCTAACACCTTGCTGATATCTAGAAAAAGTCTTTCACTACGACAATTATACTGGGAACAGCGTTGTAGAAAATGAGCCTCGTTTTCCACAGAACCGTCCAAGCAGAAATGACACAATCGTTGATCCGGTGATACGACGGGTTTACAATGCCGTCCCTTCTCAGTATGTGTATATATGACCTACATGCTCGCTTAGTGGGTCCTCTTACAGCTAGTTTATTAGATAATATTTGGATCATCTTTCAATACCATCTTCATATTGTATTCCCTTTTAGCAGGCTCAAAGATCAAAGATTTAGAGGATTTATCGACCTTCTAATTTGGACAGTAACCCAGCCAATGCAGTACATGATATCATCCTGGGACCAACCTAGCCAGGGTAACTAATAACTAATCAAATCTTTACCTGTCCGATCAAAATTATCCCGTCTGCCTTCTCTTTGGGATGTAAATGAAACCGAATTTGATTTGATACATCTGTTCTAGCTCGTCTCAGAAGATCCTGGCATACCAGAACTACATGCCCATGAACAGCAAATAGGGGTCCCTAGTATGGAACAACGAACACTTGTGATCGTACAAAATTGCGTTTAAGTTTGGAAGAGAACACTATATCTTTAGTCGTCAATTTCATCATGCACGATCGACCCCTCTAGGGTTCATGGTGGAAAACAGTGCTTACTGCCGCATACCCTCCCCCCCCCATCCCCCACAAAAGCATCACTTATTACCAAGGAGCATATCATGCCAATCAATGGGATAATCTCGGCAGCACTCAGCGGTCTCATAAAGCGACTAACACGATACGCAGTATAGCCGACAGAGTTGCCTGGATAGCTTAGGCTGTCTGCACATAAAACAGCCAAAATCATCGATAATTGCTGTATCCCAGCAGTTTTCATCCATGAATCCCTGCCAAACGAGCAACTATGCAGGTGTTCGCCTCTAAATCTTGTATATGATTCCTGAAGTTCGAGTGTTGTGGCCAGTATCAGCGTTACACCGATATGTGCTTGTTATATCTATTGAGTATATCAGAAATACTGAACTAATAGTCTACTGATGAGAAATTTGGACAGTGCATAGTTACAAAGGCAACATCCGATCTCAACATGTAACATTTCGTTGCCCGGTTCACACGTCTGGTGTCATCTATATAAGGGATATCCGCTCTTCAGTGCAGCCTTGGTGACATACCTGAATACCCAATTTTACACCCTGATAACAAGTCCCGATACCCCGCCCCTTAATAATGATGAGCTCAATGTCACATCTGGACAGGGGTTGTAAGTCTGATTTTCTTCAACCACCCCTATCAATTTCCCCCATTGTATTCCTCTCTTGTCAATTCATTTAACAACAACCCCCATTTAGGAAAGGAAGCCCAAGTAATTGGCCTAATAGATGCCCTCGGTTGCGCCTAAAAATACATGTTTAAGCCAACCAGGCAGACTTGTGTTTTACCCATGGGGTCTGTAGAGAGAGAAAACTGTATTATATAACAAAGAAACGGATATTTAACATGTGCAAAACGGATAGTTTTTATCATGCACCGATTGGAGATAACTGAAAGGCCTGGGAATCAGCGTACGTTAAACAGACAAATCCATCCTGCGGAATACGGGTAAGGCGTTGGAAATCATTAGATTTCCGGTCACCCATTACGTTGTCGTTCGACACACCTCCCAGTGTGTGTTAATCATTACCGGGAATTGTCTGACGTTTGAGAATCTGTCTATATCCCAAACTACAGATAATCGTGAGCAGAGTCAAAAATGACAGCACAGAACAACAGTGTTAACAAGCAGGCATGTAATGCATCATAGCCACTAGATGACAACTGCATGGATCCCCTATACCCGATATGCTTAGCGTCGTTTCTCGTCTCAGCTGATTTTTGTTTATAATATCAGATATTTATGGTGAGAAATTTATCCAGCTGAAAGTCCGACAACACTATTTGTCACCCTTATCCATTTCGGTTATCAACCAAGAACTCATTAACATGTAAAAATGTCACTCTGTAAGCTCCACTAAACAAATGACTTTTAAAAACAGGTCAACAGTTTTCTATGATATCAGGAAGACATAAAACCTTATCACTGACCATTAATCTTTATCCAAATAAAGTCATCTTCTGGAGTTTTATCTCAGATACGCTTTGATTGTGATTATATATGGTACTACGGTCGTATTTTGCCGTCAGCGTACGATATTTATCAGAAAATTTTAGACACTTTGAATGAGGCGCTGTGACGGTATAGCCGTGCTTGACGAGTTTCTGCAATAATATCCTGTGGCGTTGATAGAACTCGTCACAGTCTGTCCATGATACAGCAAATACCACTAGGCGAGATATGTTTGCGCCGTATTTTGCAGGTCCTTCTTGAATACTGCTGTCCAGAAATGAGTAGTTATCCATGTCAAAATTGTAATCATCTCTCTTGTCGTGGTGAGAAAAAACCCTAATCATTGTTTGGAAGCTATGGGTTCAGATGTGACGTTCCATCTGGGCTATCAGTAGTTTCTTTCAAATCCAGTGAAGGAGGGTATATATCCTTCAGAGTGTAACTAATATAGGGACTATCCACCGCTAGAAGATCATCTGTATAGCGTTTGTTTGGAACAGGCGCTGTAATGGTTATCTCTTGAAAATTTCAGAATATAGGCACATTCGCACAAGCTTAACAATTGTTAATGAGAAATTCGAACAATTTTATGAACAAAAAACATTGCAATAATGATAGTGGATGTGAAGAAAATCGTATTGATTTTTGAACAGCTATACAATAAAAGCGTGGCTAAGATACGAATCTCCACAAGGTTCATTTTGGTTCTGATGATGTTTTTAGATATGCAGTCAGAATGTTGGACTGTGGGGCCATACATCTTCTATACGCCGGCATTTATTTTCACCACCTTCATATGTTGCGTTTAATTCCGACATTACCTTATCGGTGACCTGTTTCATTGAACAGCGATATTATTAATGAGGAATCACGCCGTTCTGCCCGCTCTACTCTTTTTTTCTTTGCGACCTTGTGTGATATATCGGTATGATCGACGTTTAAATTTGGGCTACAGATCTCTCGGCCATGAATTTCTTCTCGACGCCAAATTATTTCCAACTGGTAACCGTTTCCACAGTGACATAGATCTCCCCGTTGAGCAAAGGGAGCAAGTCTGGACAACGATGGCCGGTATATCGTCATTTAACCTTCATCCGATTAAATTATTTCATTGCGTATGTTCATTTTCATGTCACAGTGGCTTTGAATTCGCCGTGAAAGAGAATGAACGTTTTCTTGATAAAATATGATCAAGAATGATACAACTGGATTAGCGATTAACAATTCCTAAATAATTGCTTGGAAACCTCCACACAATCTGCATTGAAAACTATAACAACAGATTAATAAATATATACCTGAGCCATGTGCATTAAGTTTACAATACCGCTAATACCATGAAAGGAGTATATCATCATTACATTGAATCCATTTAATATTCTACATTTAAAACATCTGTAATACGTGCTATATCTTCAACACATGTAGCATGGCTAGATGGTAGTCATTTGGTAAATTTCAGTATATCCATGTTAAAAAATGGGAATTCATGACCGTTGAATTTGTATAAGCTGTGGATTCGACAATTAATTAAACTGACGCCTACATTATATTTGTTTGCACACATGCAAAACTAGTCTGTAGAACAATTCCAGAATAATTTGATATTTGCCATAATCTGATAGCAGATTTATAGTTTTATCACTGGTGTGAAAATAGTAATTCCTATGTATTGTTCTATATCTGATTTTCTCTGCCATTATGCAATATCCAATCCCCGCTGGTATACTGGATCTCTATGGTAGCGTACCCAAGTGTTAAGCCCTATTCAGGCGTTGTCAAGTTGATTAATATTGCTGGCGTACTAAGCACGGGCAAGAAACGTCGTTACTTGAAAAGATAGAAGCTACCCGGATTTAGCACCTCTAGCGAATGTGTTGTAAACTAGCTGAATTCACAATCTGGTGATCGTCTTAGTCCCCAAATCAATACCCATAGTGCTCATACCTGTTGTATGCTTGTGGCCTTGCATCGCAATAGAATGCCATATCGCGTATGTCTATTTCATATCAAATATGTTAAAACGTAACGGAGATACAGTTGGAATCACTTCCAAAATTATATACGGGAGATTGGACTAACACGATATATATTGTCACCAACAACGGAAAAGCTCTATCGCTTCTGTTATTTCATTGACGGAAATATGCATAGCATTAAACTTATCTTCATTTGATAAAGTTTCAGAAGTTTCATATTATAGTTTCATGAAAAATGTTTAAAGCCTTGAAAATAATCATAGCAATGGATACAGTGTACTTGTCGGTGGTCAGGATTAGACAACAACAAGATTTTGATTCCTTAGCGGTATCATGAAAAAACAACTGACCAAAAAATTTTCTTAGAAGATCTCAATTTTTCATCCATTGCTTTCATTTCATGCCTACTTGGATTTCAATGATCCGGATTTGACAATAGAAAAAGCATGATGTCTTGCCAGCATACATGGGTACTGCATGTTGAACGCTTATTTATATCCTGCGGAACTGTGGTTTATTACAGCTTTCCAGCTTGTCTGCTAGAATTTTGTCGCAAATAGTGGCACACGAGAAGAAGTCTTTCACTTCATACATGTAATAGAAGCGACTCAACGGCTGTCACCTGACGTGGCTTCATTCACTTTTTCTTGATTGGAAAACGTCAACATGAACCTGTGTTGCTTCTCAAATGACAAATGATCCCATTCCGATATCTGAAAATAGTAGTCGTCCATTTAGCCGTCTCCGAATCCAAAAGAAGGACAATCAGTTTATCGGGTGAGGATCGAACTCACGACGTATGGGGGTTTTTTTTCTCTCTCTCTCTCTCATTTGATTTATTCACCATATGATATATATATATACAAAGACACACTGTTTTACATCAATTCATAGAAAACTATGACATAGTAGAAAGATAAAAACAATGTTTTCTATTAATGAGTATAATGTACAATGAGTTTAAAAGTTGCAGATTACTTCATCGACATTGATATTGACAAGTACGTTTTGTTTGAGGAACTTCCAGTTGAATGTTTCGAAGTCATATGTGGTATTGTAATAAAAATAAGACTGTTGAACAGTATCCATCAAATAAAGCCCACCACTCTACCAAATGAGCTACCGAGCAGAGCTTGGGAGCAGCTCGCTTGGTCGATCCTACATACATGGGTAGATCAGTTGGTAGAGCGGCGGGCTTGTTTCTCTAATTCGTGAGTTCGATCATCAGCCGAGCCAGTGATTTTTCACTGGTTCATTGTTTACAGTGTCGGAGAATTCTATTTATAAGATATAAATGGTTGTCTTTTGACTTCAAGTATTGTTATCGTACTTTTTTTATAGCCATTGTCCATTAGGGTTTTTTTGCGTTTCTGCGTCGAATGTCACCTGTTGGCGCCAAACTCCGTGGTTTTCGTTCTAGTGAGCTCAGATTTGTGATCACGAATGTGATCGGAGGGTTTGCGTTTCATAGCTTGAACGATTTAGGTGTAGTGATTACTGCGCATGTGAGGGATGGAAAACACTTTCATGGATAAAACGAACATATATCGCGTATCAGACTGCCACCACGATGCGTTTGAGGAATATTATGTCTTGGGTTTGAGCAACGCTTAATGACGATTATTCGTCTCATAACAAAGACGCACAGGACCGCTATATACTCGCGAACCAGTCAACTTCCATCACATCCAGTTGTTGGGAATCATTACTCGTTATCCAAGATTGTGGTATTTAATTCCATTTTAACACCTGAGAAGTGATGGGTCAATAGTGTGTCAAGGTATGTTCTCTCTCCAGGTCCATGGACATGAAAGGTAATTTTGTGGAAAATATTGGCCAATATCTGGCTTGTTATCTGCAACATCGTTATGCAGTCATATGACGTTCGTCGATCGATGACAATCGACGCAGAAAGGCAACACAAAAGGGATCGGGCGATAACCACAACAAGTTCAGAAACAGTTGTATATTCGAAAAAAAAACCATTTCTACTTTTCAAGAAAACGTGCGGTCGATTAGCATTCATCTCCCCTGGATTTTACCTCGATTAATGATAGGACACTTGTGTTGGCACACTATAGGGATTTCCATAGGGGGTTTTTCAATTTATCAAAACTCAACACAATAATTTTTCTGGTTATTAACGACCGCTGAACTGGCAATTTGATTATTGAATTATATCAAGAATGTGGGGTAACATTGACTGAAAAATAGCAATAGACACATTTGAAATTTGTCACGGCTATCCTTCATCCGGTCCTCGTTAGAATACCATAATTCACCAAATACGTTTAAGCAGAAGCAGTGCAGAGTGGGAATTTTATTCCAAGTATAACATGTCGAAGAAATGGCAAATATTTGGAAGAGTATATCAATAATTTCCAAGAGGTATAAAGCCCGTTCCTTCTCATTCACCAAACGCTATATAGACGATCTTCTCGCTGTGGATAATCGCTATATAAATGACGCAGTGAAGGATATATATCCACCTTCACTGGATTTAAAGGAAACTACAGATGGCTCTACAGGCAGATCATATTTAGATCTATATATCTATAAAAATGAAGCGGGCATTCTCTCTCGTCGACTTTATGACAAAAGAGATGATTACAATTTCGACATCGTAAACTATCCCTTTCTGGATAGTAATATTCCAGTGGGACCTGTATATGGCGTATACATATCTGGCTTAGTAGCATTTGCTAGATCCTGTGTTAAATGTGATGATTTTAATCAACGTCACAAAACATTGTTGCAGAAACTTATAAAACAGGGCTATTCCACCAAGCGCCTCCACTCAAAGTTTCTCAAATTGGGCGATACATATCGCATGCTGATAGCAAAATACGAACGTAGCGTGCAAGATCTATGGCGCTACGTTTCGTAACTTGTGTCTAATTCCGCTAACCCGGGGCTAGGGGCCGTATGAACCCATGTACTTCAAGATCCTCATGGTACTCATATGAACAGTCACAATCAAAGCGTGACTGAGATACATCTTTTTATAGATGACGACTCTATAACGAATATTATGGATTAAGAATACTGATCAGCGATACGGATTTGATATTTTTGGAACATCATGATGTCTTTCCGGCATCATTGAAAACTGTTGACCGCTTCTCTCTTGCAGGAAACAAGCCTATGTATATGTATACTATGATTGTCTTTTTGAATTTGGTGCTAATACTGTTATATGGAATATGGAATAGGTCTTTGGATTATGGACGCGGATATTCTCTAATGGACGACGGCTGGATTATGAATGACGGACTAGACGCTTGTAATTGCATAATATGCTCTATAATTATAACGATATGGATAACGAAAGAGTCTTTTGTCTGCTAAGTAATTTAATTGTCCTTTTGGGGAGTGTTTGTGTTTGCTAGAAAGACAAATTCGGACCTTATCAGGCCTGGAGGGGAGGAGGTATAATGACCCCTACCAAATCTCTCCGAAACGACAAAAACATGAGAGCTGAGATTTGGGTCATTTTCAGCCTATTTGTACATTCAGCTTCGCCCAGAGGATCATGGGCAATTAAAAATAGCGACCATGTGTGGTACCAGAAAAGTTATGTTTACGTCATTTTTCTTGAAAAGAAGAGAAGGCGTTGAACTCAAAACTCTTGGATTTGGAATTAAAATTAGATAAATCAGAAGATATTATCGATAAAGGTACATTGATAGCAGAGATCAAAGATATAAATGGAAAACTAGAGGACATAAATAAGATTAAGGTCGATGGGATTATGTTAAGGGCGAAGGCAAAATGGGCGGGAAAAGGGGAAAAATCAAGTAGTTATTTTTTAGGCTTAGAACGGAGAACTTTATAAATAAAACAATTATCAGGATAGAGAATAAGAACGGCAACATAATTGATAAGCAGGACGATATATTAGAAGAAACAAAACAATTTTATAAAAAATTATACACTAAGCAGGAAACAAGTCCAGTACATTTAGAAGACCTACTACGTAAATCACAAACACTCAAACTTGACCACAACCAATCGGCAGACATGGAAGGAATCTTTACCCTTAAAGAGCTACTTGAGGTATTGAAACATTTAAAAAACGAGAAAAGTCCTGGACCAGATGGATACACTTCCGAATTTTATAAATTCTTTTGGACAGATATCGGGCAATACCTACTGAAATCATTAAACTATGCTTATACATCAGGAGAACTGTCTAATCCTCAAAAGCAGGGGTTCATCACATGTTTACCTAAAGAGGGAAAATCAAAACATTTACTAAAAAAATGGCGTCCGATCTCTCTTCTAAATGTTTCATATAAAATTGGATCAACTGCTATAGCTTTCAGGATCTAAAATAGATTACCGTATATAATTAATGAGGACCAAAAGTGTTTTATGACGGGGAGGTTCATGGGTGAGTCTACCAGGTTAGTTCAGGATACTATGCAATTCGCTGAAGATTATCAAGTTCCCGGACTCGGTGGACTGGAACTATATACACAAAGCTTTAGAATTTTTTAACTTCGGACCCTCAATACAGAGATGGATTCGCGTTTTTTATAATAATATTCAGTCATGAGTAATAGTGAATGGATTTGCATCACGTTTTTTTGAAATATGAAGAGGTTGTCGCCAAGGAGATCCTCTTTCGCCATACATATTTCTCATATGTGCAGAAGTTTTGGCTGCCATGCTTAGAATGAATAATAAGGTTAAAGGCATACGTATTAACAACATAGAATACAAACTTACACAATACGCGGACGACACAACTGTGATCCTCGATGGTTCAGAAAAGAGTTTGAATTGCTGTTTCAATGTCCTTGATTTTATGCCAGGTTTTCGGGCTTAAAAATCAACACAGACATAACAAGGATTATTTGGATAGGTAGCAAAAAAAAATCAGATGTGCAGCATAATATTAAATGGCACCTTGATTGTTCCCAAGGCCCATTTACCCTTCTCGGTCTTCAGTTTACTCCTAATTTGGCTGAAATGGTAGAACGAAAGACTATCGAAAATATGATGAAAATTTGGTCGCATAGACTTTTAACAGCGTTAGGAAGAATTGTAGTACTTAAATCTTTAATGTTATCAAAACTGAACCATCTATTCTCATCTCTTCCGGACCCTTCGGATAAAATAATAGAAGATTTGCAAAACAATGTTTTGTCTTTGTGTGGAGTTCAAAATCCGAGAAAGTAGCCAGAAAACAAGCAGTTAAGAAAGCCCGTGATGGTGGAATGGATATACCATTGATAAAACAATTTATCCAGGCTCAAAAGTTGTCTTGGTTAAGATGGATGTTACACTAAGATCCGAAATGGACAAACTTTTTGTTGATGGAAATTCCCAAGATATATAATATTTTGGAAACCGGTTCATATACTTTGTTAAATAACGTAATACCAGCGATAAAAAATCAGTTTTGGCGGGATGTTTCAAGAGCATGGAGCTCTTTACAACAAAATATCGTGTATAAAGAAAGTCCGGAAGATGCCTTTAGGAAGGAGTTCCTTTGAAATAATGATCTTTTTAAAATTGCAAACCGACCTTTTATGTATAAACCCTGGTTGCAGAAAGGTATTAAGTTTGTGAATGATTTAACAAATTCAAAAGGACAATTTATGAAATATGAGTTCAAAGCTGTTCACATCGTAGACACCAACTTTTTAGAATTTCTTGGTGTACTTAAGTTGTGAAGAAGGCCTTGCGTAAGTTGGATATAAAAGAATTTACCAAGCCTCTGATACTTCCATTCATACCTCCATACATATTTCCGTTAGTCAAAAATATGAAAGGGTGTAAGACTTTTTACGAAATTTTAAGACATAGTTGTTTCGAAAAATCAAAAGCAAATATAAAGTGAGAGAATTCCATAGGGCAGGTTTTCAGTGAAAAAGAATGGAAAGTATTTAACAACATAGCAGCAAAAGGCACCATCAATGACACTACGCTGAGATGGTTTCAATATAGAATAGTTAATGAAACCTTGACTATAAATATTTTTGCAAATAAAATTAACCCAGAGGTTAGTAGTTTATGCACTTTCTGTGAACTGGAAAATGAAACGGTTTTACACTTATTTTGGAACTGCGGTAAAGTTGGGCCAATTTGGCAACAGATAGAAGAGTGGTTTATGACAAAGCCAAATATTCGCATCAAGCTAAAGGTGAGAACGATAATGTTAGGATTGAGTGGGAAAAGAAATAATATACTGAATTTCATCATTATTGCAATATAATACCGGATCTACGACAGGAAAAGACAAACTTGTTTATATCAAGAAGGAGTTACAACAATTGTACAATATTAATAGATATAACTGTTACGTAAGTGGGGACTGGGCTGACTTTAACCGTCTGTGGTTATCCTGTCACCTTTTATTTAGAGAGGAATTACCCATGACAGCTGACTGATGCTCATCTTAAAAGAAAATTAAAATCTAATATTCGTAGTCATTATTCGGATATTCCGTTCACTAGGCTTGTAGTGGATGGAATACTGTTTGCTTTTTTTCCTTCGTGCACTAACTGAAATGAAATAGAACTGTGTCTAACATGTATCGACAAAATATGATGGATGCCTTTATGTACATGGTATCAGTTACAGAGAAATATACACTGTTATGAATGGTGCCCAAGATATACTTGCTTGCAAATATATTGTAAAACTGCAGATACTGCACATGTATCTGTGTGATTTCAGGAAAAGAAATAAAAAATTGATGAATTATATAAAAAAAAATCTTGAAAATTCCCGCTTTTCCGCAAGAAAAAATGTGTACAAACGAATGAGAACGGAGATTGGGGTCATTTTGAGCCTATTTGCGGGTTCAGTTTTTCCCAGATGATCATAAGCAAATTCAAAATGACGACCATGTGTTGCACCACAAAACGGATGTTTTCGTCATTTGCCTTTAAAATTTCTGTTTTCCGCGAAGAAAAGTGGACAATTCTTTTTTATTTCACATCCGATTATTATTTACTAAATCTTGCGGTTTTTGCGAAGAAATTACATAAATAATAAAAAAAAATTGAAAAATCAGGAAAACAAAGAAAATTATCTGTATTGAAATGGATCTGTATTGAAAAAGGTATGGATGCCATCTGGAATTGTTGCTACATTTTCTGGTAGGGCTTGATCCAAGTGTATGATGTGGTAAGTTTCAGATCCCTAGCGTAAGGGTGAATACAAATTATAGGGGCAGGTCTCTCCAAAAAATAAAATGAGTCCAATCAAGGATTCGGAACTGTCTGACCGGGCCACAATTGCTCTAAGAATGTCGGAATATCTATAACGTATAAGTATACAGCTGACAAAATAATTCTATATTTTTCTAAGAAATATTTTCACATTAATAGTGGAAATATCTTGTTTGAATGACATGTCTAACATAACGCCAAAGTTGCATGACCTCCAGCAATAAAAAGGAGGGGAAAATGATTGAAGCGATATACGATTTGTTCATCGATGCCAACAAGACCTCATATGATTCTTACGATCGATAAGTATTGCTGTGCCAAGTGAATGTCTATAAAGTATGTACCTGCCACACGATTTGACCGAGACACAACGTTAAGATTGTATTTTGCCATCATTCTGTGATATTCATCAAATTTGAGAAACGTAGTGAAGGCGATTTATTACATAACTTTTGGTGACGGCGCTTGGTTATATAACTCCATTCTCAACGATAAAACAAAAGTGATTAGACACTCATTTCCGTTCTGGAAAGATAAATGCTTCAGCTTAGCTATTTATTCAGATAATAGATATTCACCTCTTCGTTGCTTCTCTATTGGTTATGAGAAGATATGCCTATCTGGAAATGATTGTCTTCTAACATAACAAAATCAGCATAATGATGAATAGCAATATATACATCAGAACGTTTCTCCATTATATATCCTCTGATGGGCTTGAAAACTAGATCTAGCGTTGACGTTGTTAGCTTAACCCTACCTGGCGGAAAGTGCCCCCCTAGTGAACTTTTCTCTGCTGCTTCGAAACGACAAAACCGAGGAGGCTGAAACTTGGTGACTTTTAAGCTTATCTTATTGGGGTCATTTTTTGCCTATTTCCATATACCCCGGGCAGAGGATCATGGGTAAATTCAAAATGGCGGCCATGTGGTATCCGCGAAGTCGTGTTTTTCAATCTTTTCGCTCCATTTCTTCACATTTTCTTTGCCTAAAATGCCTTGAAAGTATTTTATTTATGCGAAACTAATTATTCTATATTTTATTTGATTTTTTGTTCGAGAGAAAAATCGGAAAAATGAAAATTTCGAAAAATCAACCCCAAAAAGGCCGAAAAATGGCTTCCGAGAAGATGACGTCACTGTGCCGTTATCATGGCGGCCATCTTGGATAGTTTTTTACATTTCCCGGTAGAGCGTGAACCCAAGATACTGTGTGGTAAGTTTCAGCGCTCTAGCTTTAGTGGTTGAGAAAATATATAGGGGGGAGTACTTTCCGCCCCTCCCCCCACGTTGCGATACACCCCAAATCGCCCAGGCCAGATAGGGTTAAATATTCAAATGAAACATAAAAAAACTGTAAACTGGTTCGAAGGATACTTACTTGTATTTTTAATTCACTGAAATATTTGAGCCTGCACGATTGGTATGGCTTTGAAAATCCGAGGTAATGGTATTTGGAGAATGGGAATCAGACCATAATGTGATTTTATACTTGTACTACACGACTCTATGGTGGACACGACAATTAAGCTCTGCATGTCTACGAAATATTCATTGTTTGAATATTACGATTTTCCTTGACTTTTCAACATAGCACATAATACTTTGACATCGTTTTGGAAAAGGCGTAATCATTAACTTCCTTTCCAAATGCATAACTTGTTCATTCTAATAACGATTCGCACATTTTTTCCAGACCCTACTCATGACGGCTTTATGTATAGATTGGGGCGAATTTGATACAAGCCTTCACAAGGCCAGTCAATAAATGACATTAGAGCTCATTTCTCAATACAGGGAGAACATTTTAGCTCTGAAACGAAGATTTCCCTTGCGTACAATCCTTGATTTATGGTGTAATGTAACACTCCTACGCCGAAAATATTGTCTGGCACAGTATATTGAGTCCAGAATTATATTGATAAAACAGAAATCCAGGAAAATACGCTAGCTTACTGTGAATAGATACATGTAGCTGGATTTTTTTCCACAAATAACATGGCTTAAATATTGTACAGGCATGACACATCATAGTAAAACGATGGATCACCGTGTTAGATATATGTATGCCGTGGTGAAATCATTGAATGCCGTGGTAAAGCAATGGTCAATTGATACAGCCGTAGTATTGTCCTGAAATACCATGACACGTGTACGAGTAGGTTACAGATACGATGCAGGCAGTGTGCACTTCGGAAAACCGTTATGCACTACGGTAAAACCATGATGGACATTGGTAAATCCATGGTACACGGTTGTAAAAGTATGGTAGTCCATGGTAAGCATCGTAGAATTGTCCCAAAATAACATGGGACACCCTAGTACATTATGTTTCTTATGATTATAAGAATCGTTCAATACAGCACTAGATGAACACCCAATGTTGATGAGTCAAGATGGCAAATATTTCCAGGATCCTAAATTTCTTGCACGGTATTCACGCTGGAATGCGATTGTATTCCAACCATTGTGTTTGGACGAATACAGTCAGAATGATTCCCAATATGGGAGTGAATTGCTCACCTGATGGCATATGCTAATACTGTTATATGGAATATGGAATAGGTCTTTGGATTATGGACGCGGCTATTCTCTAATGGACGACGGCTGAATTATGGATGACGGACTAGACGCTTGTAATGGTACAGAACTGCATATCTGATGGTATATGGTACAGAATTGTATATCTGTTGGCATATGGTACAGGATTGCATACCTCATGGCATATGGTACAGAATTGCACATCTGATGGCATATGGTACATAACTGCATATGTGATGGTATATGATACAGGACTGCATACATGATAGCATATGATACAGAATTGTATAACCCATGGCATATTGTACAGAATTGCTTATCTGATGGTATATGGTACAGAATTGCATATCTGATGGCATATGGTACAGAATTGCATATCTGATGGTAAATGGTACAGAATTGCACATCTGATGGCATATGGTACAGAATTGCATATCTGATGGCATATGGTACAGAATTGTATAACTGATGGCATATTGTTCAGAATTGGTTATCTGATGGTATATGGTACATTATACAATTATTGCATGTTATAGAGTGGGACATCACGATTTGTCAGCTCGAGACAAGTGATGTACAGCGAGCGCGCAGCTCGAGTTTTACATCACTTGTCGAGAGCTGACAAATCGTGATGTCCCACTCTATAACATGCAATAGTTGTTTTATTATACCGAATGTCATATTTGAATAAAATGGGACTTTATAATCCTGTGAATGAGGATGGTACGGTGAAATAAGCATATCGTGTTCAACACTGCGCGGACCGTTGTTGATTTCAAAACGCCGTGTCAAGAGCAACTGTTCGACCTCGGCTTGTTTGTCGACTCAATCGCATAATTTGGAAGAGTAACGTTCTCGGTGATCTTACGTACCTTTTCAAAAGATGTCAAATTTATTTCATTCAATTATCAAATCACATTCACCAATTTCTATCACCAACGGGCCGACGTATACACATCAGGCCGACATATACACATCAATCTTCGTTTCGGGGAGTATGTTGGCGCGCGCGCTATGGGAGGCAACTCTAGCTTGGTCCGACAGATATCGCCGTGGAATAAATGTCCAACGCTCTGCCGTGGTACATGACATTTATTCAACGGTAAGGCAAGATATGACTGCATCATCACTGAACATCACGATTTGTAGAATGACACTTGACAGGCTGTCAACCAATGAAAACATTACGAATTTACATGAGGTATAATAATATTAGTTATACGTCGCCCTTCCGGGGTAATACGGGATGAGATTTGGTTTCTCTCGCCATATTTTTCCGAGGCGCAGCCGAGGAATAATATGGCGAGAGAAACCAAATCGAATCCCGTATTACCCCGGAAGGGCGATGTATAACGAATTTATCATATCTCAGAGCATTAAGTATCACTTTGGACTTCAAGGCCGACATAATGGAACGGACTTCGATCGGACTTGCACTGGTTTCAGAACGATCCACAGCATGCACCGGAAAAAATGAACACAAAGACAAATGTATCATTTTTACGATCCTCATCTTTAAAACGTACTAAGGGAGGAGCAAAGATAACGATAACATATACTGTAATCCGTGAACAATGAACCCGGTTTCCGTGTGAAATACCGGTGGGCTTCGGTGATAAAGAATGAGCAATCTAACTTCAAATTCAGCTTGATCTCTTATGTTCTATTCTGAAAATCAGAAACGTATAAAATACTGGAACATTAAGCTTAATCTCAATTTCATATTTAATATTTAATAGCCATCGACGAGTATAATATCTAGATTATATACCTTTTGTTAATAAATACATCGAAAGACCCGTTCCGGATTCACATCTGTTGCGTGGATATGTAAGTTTCAAATACACGTGTGAACTGTTACATTTCCATTCTGTCTATAATTCAACACCGTGTCACTCGACAGTGTCACTTGTGTCATGTTTCCATAACATCACACAGGAGAAGGACCAACATGAACTGACTTAAATTTACAGTTTGAGAGAAAAATTGGAAAAATCAAACTGTCCTGCACAATTTGGCAGAAGTATAGGTATTTGCTTCATTTTCGCACGATCATGTTGATTGCATTTATTGTGCAGTTATTGAACATTGGCGCTGAGGGATTTGCGGCGACCAGGATAGCTGTGGGAATGTCACACGATGTGGGCGGGATAGCGGTGCTGTCGAATTCACAAAACAGCTGATTAAGATCAAAGTCGTCGGCATGGCCTTCTGCTCGTACATCCTGGGTGTGTAACACGGCCGACGTGGCATCATTTGACGTGGGTGCAGGGTACTGAGAAGATGATGTCACAGTTTCTGCAGGATGGGGTTTGACAAGAACATTTACTGGAAGTGTATGCGTACCGGTATTCGTCTTTCGGGTTGAACCCATCGTGTCAGGAAAGGCTACTGACGCAACCGTGTGGCCCATTTGCAGTTTCTCGCCATCACTTACTCGCTGGTAAACCGACAGCGACGAGACAGATCTGTGACCTGTGACAGCCATTATTTGAGATGCTGAATAGTTGTTTCTACCAAGGATGGTGATGCCGGTTGCTCGTATACTGTGGTTAGTGTATGGTTCAGAAAGTTTCAGACGAGTGCCCAGGTTGGTCATGAAGGCTGCCAAGCGGTGTTTCCCAATAGGTTTGTTATAATACCAAACTTTATCGTCGTCGAGGAAACTATCAACCGGGTACTGCCACAAGCGATCACATTTCGGATGGAGTTTGGAGATATAACTTTCGAATGAAGCAACAGGACAGAACGGGGAACCTTCTTCTTCAGGCATGAATCCGGTAACACCCTCTTTTTGCTGGGCCCGGCGATTTTTTGTGAGTTCATCCTCCTTTTTTCTCACATACCTCTGCCCAGTTTTCGGGGCCCGCTTGATGATGAATGTGTTTTTTGTCATCTTTTCCATATTCTCCACTCCCCTTCTAAAGAAGAACAGACGTACATCGAACTGAACTTTATTTGCATGCCCAGTTGGGGTTTTTGGGGACATGAGAACAGACTTGTAGAGTTTACAACGATCGGACTCGTTTATGGGCTCATAATGATCGGTGTCGCCTTTTCCAGATGCCTTAAACTCTGCAAGTGCGGTTTTGAAGCACTCGTTGGCTTCATTAAACTCCGAATTTCTAATCAAATCAAAAGTTTTCAAATACGGTGGGGCCTTCAGGTAACGATTCAGAGAATGTCGACAGTTTTCGAGAGTGGATGTTTTGTACAATTCTCCGTCTTGTTTTCGGACATCCAAATAAAAATGACTGAGTACCTCTACTAACCTCTCGGCCGAGAATCCTTCGAATTCTTCACTCTGTCCCTTCTCTTTCAGGTAATACTTCAAAGTTCTGGCGGACGCTTTGTTCGATTTTTTTGTGTTGCTGGGAATAATATTAGCCCGCTTTTCAACAACTTCATCGTCCGTGTGAGACGCGAAACGTTTGCCTGATTCAGCCATTTTGTTTAGCAGACGATGGAATCTAGTGAACACCTGTTCGTTGCCCTTGGCGACGGGGTATACGATATATATTCGACCAGCAAGTTGACAATACAGCATCACACATGAGGTCTGTCAGCCAATCAAAAGTCTACATGCTTCTCTGAGATATGATAAAACTGCATATCTGATGGTATATGGTACATAATTGCATATCTGATAGTATATGGTAGAGAATTGTATATCTGATGGTATATGGTACATAATTGCATATCTGATGGCATATGGTACAGAATTGCATATCTGATGGTATATGGTACAGGATTGCATACATGATGGCATATGGTACAGAATTGTATAACTGATGGCATATTGTTCAGAATTGCTTATCTGATGGTATATGGTACATAATTGCATATCTGATGGTATATGGTACATAATTGCATATCTGATAGTATATGGTACAGAATTGTATATCTGATGGTATATGATACAAGATTGCATATCTGATGATATATGGTACAGAATTGCGTATCTGATATGCATATGGTACAGACTTGGATATGTAATGGCATATGGTACAAGATTGCATGTCTGACGTCATATAGTACAGAATTGCATACCTGATATGCGTATGGTACATCTGATGGCATATGGTTCAAAGCTGCATATCGGATGGTATATGGCACATGATTGCATATCTGATAGCGTATGGTACAGAATTGCATATCTGAACATTTAGTATTTAAGAACGGTAAGCAAACACTTTGAAACAATAGACATCAACGATAGACAGATAAGAACGAATAAAAAACCAGCATTGCCTATGTATAGAATCGATGTGGATCCTCAACGTAACGTCACATGGGCAATGCCGTCGTTCGCGCATCCCATGTCTAAAGATTCCAATCTCAGGATCAACCTAGTGAGTCTACTCGTCAACAAACCGAAGGTAACGTCTTGAAGAGGAACAACCACAGACATGCAACTATTTATGTCATGCTATCTTGGTCTTGGCACTCCGGCCACCGTCATTTTGACTTCTGAAGATAGTGCCCAACATTATGTAAATTGGAGCGATATGCAAGTAACACTTCCCAGCTTCTCACAGAGCGGACATGGTATTTCGAAATCACGAAAAATGCTTCACTGAACCGATGCACGTATATGTATATGTATATGAGGCACCTTACGTCGACAATTTCCTGTCTAAGCTTCTTAGGGTCGATTACGTCATTTTTGGTATCCATAGCGATGTTTCCCACCTTTCATATTAAAGAATTCTTTAAAATTGTATTGCTGGTGCGCAAATAAATGAAACTTTTCCGATAGCTCTCTGTGCCCAGGCGTGCTAAACGCGACGTTAAACCTGTATTCTCTCTCTCTCTCTCTCTGTCCAAGCGACCAATGTAGTGTGGAATACGATAACTATCCCATAGCATGTGCAAATAGGCTGATTCCCCAATCGTACAGAATGAGGTTGGATTACAGTCTACCGATTTGATTCAGTTATCGGAATCTGTAAGAACCTCTATCCTTTTGTATTCCTGATGGGCTGGATCACCTTCGTCGAAATCAATGGGTTGAAGTTCTGTCGTTGAATTTGTGTTTGAGGATGTGTTTCAATGGGCTAGAGCCTTGGTCGTCTTTCCTCATGTGGCTGACGGCAAAGGTCACGTTGGTTCGAGTCCTATCAGACATTCAGAGAAGTATTTTTGTTGGGAGCGTTAAACTTTCAAAGCACCAAATCTCACTTGTATCCCAAATTAGATGGTTTGACTCTACAGTCGCCCTACAATTCGGCACACATTGTAAGTTATTAATAGGCAGCCATCTTGGACACACCTAATGGAAATTGTTTCCGGAACATTTCCAGTGAACCATTTCACTCTATGCGCCATAGTTAATCAAACCGTCTCAGAAAATGGTAGCATACTCAACTCTAAAAGACTCGGTTTCACGTTCACGACACACCATCGGTTAACTTAAGTTATGATAACAAATGTGGTACTGTCTTTTTATGGCTCCTGATTCAAGACCTATTACTATTCCGAAAAAGCATGGCTGACACTTTAATATTGTGAGAGTGAGCCCGTTCTGTCAACTCTTCTACCATGGTGAGCTTAAGGAGACGTAATGTGTGGAATATTCTTAATCATAATTAAGTAGATAAGTCGCATTATCGTGAGTTATAAAATCAACAATTCCAGAATCCATAGCGATAGCATTTTGAATCTCGCCAGCTGATGCTGAAAAGAATAGCTGTAAATAAACTCTCCAAACCAAGTTATATATTTTATCAGAGCTGTTCATTTGGGCAACGTGATATTTTTAGCAATTCTGATATTCTCTTAACCACATCCGAATTATTTTAATTCAAATGCTGCATTTTGTAAAAATGCATAGCGGTCGGATTTCCTCGAGAATAGCCCATTATTTTCTAAAATATTTTTTTTTAAATCACAAATCTGTACAACACATTATTCAAACGGAAAAAGGGACTCGTGTTTTATCATTACGTCTTGAACAAGAGTTTTTGACAGTTACAAATTGAATGACTTGAATAAACCTGAAAAACATCACCTTTGCAACTAAAATCATGGATAACTTTGAAACAGTGACAAACTTTAAAAAAATAGAAATTCAGTTGTATCTCAGCCACGATTTTATTTTAGCTATTCATGTAGACATCTTGAGTAACATGACCTCAAGGGCCCTAGCACCGGACTGAGTGGTATTAGATACAAATATCCAAGCACAATGATGTAATAGCCCTATTAGGTCACTTGATTGGAAGCGATGAACTGTGTGAGCGTTAGATAGAAGAAACAGCCCAAACGGACAATATATTGATATGATGCAAGTTCTTATTCGAAAAGAAGGTCTGTGAAGCCCGACGCCGAAAGGCGCTACATCATCCACCATGGTAACCACAGTCTTTCCCTACAGTAACACAGATTTGTGTACATAATCCTTTTGTAATGACTCATGATCCAATGTAAATCAATTAAATTCTCTATAATATTTGATAAAAATGCTAAAAAGGTTAATTACTTCATCACCATGAGGTAGATAAACATGCCTGGTTCACCTGCAGTTCTCGCCGAATGATCCAGCCTTAAGTGGATATCACCGAACGTCTTCATTGACAGCTCATGTAAAGAGTTTAATTTTCGATATACCGTAGTTTAGCGATAATTTCGCCATTTTAACCCTTTTTCTCGATTATGACTTCTCACCCTTAAGAAATTCTTTTTTCAACACAAACTATGCGGTATAGCTCTAATAATAATGAGAAAGTGTTTACAAGATACTGATTTGCTAGCGTAATGTCAGTATGATATTCAATGCTTGACATTCTCTTGGCGGATAAGAACATATATATTGTCCAAATCATCACTTGTGGTTCCTCGCAAGAACATGATATACAGAAATCAGCTACACAATAGGGCGCGCAAATAAACGCATTTGTTCATGTGACATTATCTTGGAGCTAGGAAATTAGCAAAAGCTGAACTGTCCTTTAGGGAGAAACAGAAAGGAAATGATCGAGCCGTTTCCGTGGATATCTGGTAACATAATACACTATCGGGCGATCTATTATGGGTCCAAAGTGGTGTTTCTTGTTGCCGTCCACTGGCGACGACATATTTCATTGCTCTTTTACTTTTGACATTAAAGCAATCTGTCGGCTGTTTCATATATAAGACTGGCTGACTAAAACGTCAGCCCGTATTTAGACACAGCATGACGAGGTACAAAAGCAATGCAAGGACCCGATACGTACGTAGACAACCGTCGAAATATTGTGTCATGTCTTACTATGAGCATCATCTCGTAAAACATCATGAATGAAGCCGAATGATATGGTTTCCATACAACAAATAGTCCATGGTCAATGGAACTGAAACAGGATGATGCTTTATCCCACTCCTATCCAACTACGTAGTGTTCGTCCATGACAAATTGCAGGTGGGGATCGTCTAATGCTATACAACTACCCTGCACCCGCCGCCCCCATGCAACACGATCTCAAATATAATTACTGGCTCGAAATCCCTGGACTGTCAAAATTGGATGAACATGTCCTGTTACCGTTCATTGACAATTAAATTAATGATCAAACTTCATCGGGGTTTAGATCCATTTAGTATCGAATTTTTCCAACTGGTGGAAAAAAAATCCGAAACCAAACGCTGCTTCCTAGCCGCCGTTTCCATGGCCATAGCAAGCATTTCTTAAACGAAGTTCTTTCGCAACTTATCTGATCACGTGAGTCTTTCATTTTTTATCTATTTCGATGTCGTGATATGTGGTTATAATTGATGAAATTCGAGTACAAGATCACATATGAGGAATAAAGATAAAGTCGATTGACTTCCGTGTGGTGAGAGAACTACATGCCACACATGCATGCTACACATGCTTGTAGATTTAACATGTTTAATGCCAAAGATTGATACGCATATGCGACTTGGACAGCAAGACTTGATATCGTTCTTAGCACAATGGCTATTGATCTGTTGTTGAATGGAAAAGTTATTTTTCAATATGAGATTGTTGTATGATGTTGATAGTCATCTTCCTGTCAGGTGTGAGGCCAGGCATAACATTTGGGCTATATAGAGCCCTCGTTCGTATCGAGCCCCTGTTTTATTTCAATTGGGAGAATTTCATTCTATCTGCTGCCTGAATGTGGACTCTCAAAATCCGTTGTTTTTTAATTGTAGTTTTAGGGCCGCTTCCCATACGGATTTCGCGGTCCATCAACACAATGCTTTCTTTACATTTCATTATACATTCCTTTGTTTTAAATTCACAATTTTACAATTACAAGCGTCTAGTCCGTCATTCATAATCCAGCCGTCGTCCATTAGAGAATATCCGCGTCCATAATCCAAACCATAATGGTTTAAAACAACTAATAAAAGTTACAGAAGTTCATGAAGAGTGGGTGAGTTAGGGTTTAACGTCGCGTTCAGCAGTATTTCGTTTATATAGCGACGATAAAACTATCTACAGTATGAATAGCTGGACTTGTGTCACAAGCCGTGTACAGCCATCACGTAGAAAAAATTTATCTCCTCCTCGTGGGAACAGACAAGGTATAAACAGTTAATAAACTTCCTTTTTGATGGATCGTGTGATTGTTGGTAAAGATTCATCTCAATCAGCTAGTCTTATATATATGAGGCAGACAACAGATTGCTCTAATGCTAACCATAGAAAGACAGTTCTTCACCTTGTGGGAACAGACAAGGTATAAAACAGTTAAAGTTCTTTTTTTAAATGGATCGTGTGATTATTGAGGCAGACGACAGATTGCTCTAATGCTAACCATAGAAAGACAGTTCTTCCCCTCGTGGGAACAGACAAGATATAAACAGTTAATAAAGTTCTTCTTTTTACAGTTCAGCTTTAATGTAACTTTTTGAAATACTACATGACAATGTGCGATTTGCTAGACTTATTGGATCGATTTATTGATTATTAATAACCCGACGCCTGACAATTGCTTTGTAAACCTATTCAAACAAGCTACCTCAACAGGAGGGTACCCAAGACCCAACAGCAATGAAAGGTAAATCGCCAGAAACTACACTGCATCCGACAAACTCGCCGGAATGCAGAAACTATCATTTGTAAACAAGAGTAGTTTGACTAACGTCACAGGACTTACGGAGTAGGGTGAGGAAGATGACTTGGGGGTACATCATAGGTAAGTCAGCTCAGAACTTTCTGGTAACAATTCCCTAATGCAGCTTCATACCAAAAATCAAGGTTATAATGACAACGGTTTACCTTATTTTGCCGACGAAAGGATTCGGATGGACTGACTCACTTACTCACTCACTCATTCACTACCGGACAAATTGCAAATGAGAGCCTACTTCGTAGGAAAATCATATATGTGCGTATGTCGACATAGGTAATAAAGTTGGTAATACGTGCGAGCCAATTATCTTAGTATTAATTTTCGTTCAAACCGTTAAACATTTGTCATAATTACAGCATTATTACTATTGTCATTATATAGATGAATAATTGTACTGCATTATATTTTCATCATCTTTAACAATATCCAATCTCCGCTGATATGAGGTATTCCTATGGCAACCTAAATGTTAAGCCCTTTCCTCCCGTCGAGTTAATTAATAAAGCCCCCATGCTATTGATTGCAACTCCGAACAGGCTTATGGTTCATAATAAGAGATGGTATCCAAACCAGGAATATCACTTTTAGTTAAATGTGTTGTCAGATGTGGTTAACACTTTCGTCGCCAAGGACGAGGATCAATACATTAATATAGTTCATAATATTTCAACAAGTATCACGGAATATTGATCGTGAAAGTGCAAAATAAAGAGTGAAACTGATGGGCATCAGCTGGGGTTTTGTATGACCTACTTAATCATACGCTGAGTTCTGTGGAATATGTTCGAATTGTACCTTCTTCGTAGTATCCTGAAGTTGAAACTATTTGCCACCTGGCTTTTTCTCAAGACAGAAGGAGACCAAAATGGTCAACCATGGTGAAAATAGAAGATTTATATAGTGTAGCCGCAGATTGTTTGTCAGCCCTCATACCTTTATGGCTTGATCGTCGAAGAAGACACGATAGACCAAATTGGAGCGATATGCAAAAGGTGGAAAAAATTCAGACCCGAGAATACGGTGGATTCTCGGAGGTAGCCTTAGTATCTCAGACGCGCTTTTATTTGCAGAGGTTCATGTGGAGACTCTGAAGTATCCACACGGTCCCTAACACCCGACTTAGCGGAATTAGATAGGCTAACTCGGTAGCCGTGATGACAGATCAGCTCAAATAACTCCTCTGATGTTTGGATGAGGATCGTGGACATCTGATGGAGTAAACGCCTCAATATGGGGTAACCTGGTAAATGCAAGATTACCAGATTACCAGGCCTGATGTGCATGGTTCTTCATATTTTCTCCGACTGATATGGCATTATCATGTTCAAGAATGCAGAAGCGGCCAGCATGTTTCCCCCCCCCCCCATTTTTGTATGATCCTGAGTACACGTATCGTCCGAGTGTAGTCCAATCATTATCCAAAGTCCAATCATTATTAGAACACGCAAACATGTCATGCCATGAATGACTAACAAAGGGTGCCATATTGAGACCAACTTAGTTTAATGGTCTCGAGCTTTTGAAAATATTGGATATCTGCTTCGTCAGGTTAAGTGTCAGTGTTGCATTATTCATCTGCTTTCAACCATTCTACGCTCGGACAATACATGTACGCAGAAATATACGAAAATGGGGGAAACATGATTCATCTGGTACATTCCCGAATACAAATAACGTAACTGAATAAGAATTTTGGGATAAATATATAGACGATTACCATGCTTTCTCGCCATACGCCTTTGAACATGCTGGCCGCTTCTGCATTCTTGAGCATGATAATGTCATATCAGTCTAAGAAGATATGGAGAACCATGCACACCAGGCTTAAAATATTAATCACCTGCTAAGTTATCATATATCGGTACAAATAACGTAACTGACCTAAAATTTTGGAATAAATATATTTCACCGTGCTGTCTCGCCGTCAGTACTGCAACATGCTGATTTTTGCTTTTGCATTTTGGAACATGATAAATGTTATCGAAGATTAAAGATTGTTTTTGAGTGATACAGATTGGAAGATAGGAACATCATGATTTCGGCGTCACTAATAATATTTAACCGTCTCTCCCTTGCAAGAAACTATAGTTGATGTTCATTCGAATTTTTTTCATTTCAGCCCATCTTTCATCTCGGAGATGAGGCGTTCATGCGAGAAAAGTATTTAGAATTTAGACCCAGAAATGTTTTGTGAACGACGGATGCCCAGAAGAATGTCTCTGGCTCGTGTAGTGCAATTACGAAATGTTCAGCTGTCGTATTCAAGTAAGCGTCAGAATAGAATTGCGTGAGCGAGGTTTCCTTCAAATAAGCTCTAAGCTCTAAGATATAGGATCTGTGACAATTGGATTAAAAATGGCCGATGACTTGATTGCCAATGTGAAGATCGCAATCCTTGTTGCCAGCGGAGTCTATGCATGTGTCCGATCCGTCACTCATTGGGAAACAGTCAAGTTTCCAAGGGTCCATAATCCAAAGGCATATTTCTATATTATAGTTACATAGCTACAAGACCCGATTCACTACAGAAATAGGGCGAATATTACATCTGATAAAGTGAGGAAAACGTCTTTCTGGTACCTCGCATGGACGCTATTTTAAATTCACCCATGATTCTCTGCTCCGGGGTTCTGCCAATAGACTCCTACTGATCCCAATATGATAGTCTACAAAGTCATGAAGTATCCACTCTCAATTGTTTGTTGTTGCGGAAGTAATGTAGAAAGTTTGTTTTATGGCCCCCTAGATCTGGTAGCGCTAAAGGGTGATATTGTAGACGTGGAAGCGTTGTATCGTGCTGTGCGTGATTGACCAGTGCCTTTTAATCTGCCCATGCGCTAGAAAAACAAAAACATCATGACAATGGTGAAATCAGTAAAACGGCCGGGCGATCGATTGAGGCACGACCCAGGTGGTCTGAATTTACAGGATGAGCATGGTGCGCCGTTATATTATTGCGCCTTTTTACATTGCCCGGAAATGATTTGCCTTGAATAATGAGTAGATGATTGCAGGGTGAATGCAACTCAAAGTCGTCTCACACAGAGCTTCCAATTTGCGATATAAATTGTACAGCGCATGTCGTCTTTAAGGTTGAGATGAACTAAATATTCCATCTACCTCCAGGAGGGTTAAATACCGATATCGCAACCACAAGCAGCAACTTTACTGAATTCGCGCCAGCAGTACATCCATATTATAAATGGACCCCACCTATTTATCATCGCCTGCACATACCAGAGCCATAACATTGACCAGCAAATATTAGAAAAACACAAATTTAAGAACTCCGCATAGAATGTTATCCGAAAAAGGACTGGGCGAAATATCAAAAGAACGTTCAAAATAGATATTCGAATTTTGTGACATTTTCGAATATCATTTACGATGCAACTAGCAGGCCGGCCTCCACTCATTGACCAATCCCGAGTCGGCTTATGCTTACATTCTACCTACTTTTGCACACGATCACGTACGATGTATCAGTTTCGTTATACCTTTAATGATACAGAGACATTTGTGAGATTCCCAGTCCATGAATAATTTCGATAATCCAAAGATTTCATGAGCACGCCACTATTAATAGTCATAAGCTATAGTCATAATGAAAATGAACTCTCAAATCGTTCCTTGTATATAGTATCTCGACTGTCATTATAGCCTGGATTGAGGTTAAGGTGCGTCGCTTTTCTATCAATCCCTTCAACTCAAAGAAGTGAACATTTCTCTTGCACTGTCCACGCTATGTAGCGTATTCTAGCGTACTTTATACGAAGCTCAACACAAATGTACCAGATGTTCTTTTAACCAGCCCTAACATTTGACCGGGTTTGTCGACAATAGCATTTCCATGTTCAGGCCAAGAATGATAGGGCAGATCTTTAACCAATACCAGTCATTCATTGCACGTACCTGTTCGAGCTGATCACCATTCATTGATTAAATAAATAAGCACCTCGCGTTTTGCGTCACTCGATTCAACTTTCATCGACATATGCCAATCTAAATTTCATGTCCCAGACTTAACATTTTCATGTTCAATACGACCATTAATGCTATTGACATGTCTGATGCATTTATCATCTTGTGCAAATAAAGCTTCGACGTTGTTATCACCTATATATTTCTCTGATATACTGTAGTAGGCTCGTATATTTTAAATTTCAAATTGTTTTTATTCACATGATAAAGGCCCCGACCAGAGGATCGAAATCTCGTGCATTAAAATGCGTTTAAATGGAGAAGCTCAGCGTTTGTGTAGTATTAAAATATATTTCTTTTCAGGTATATCTAGAAAAATACACTCACACGCCTCTCAAGTATGCGTTTTTGGTTATTTCTCCTCTTGCTGGGTTGCAATTTTTTTTCCACTGATCCATGGACCAGGACTGTTGGCAATATCACCAGCCAATGGGATGCTACACAGACATTTAGTAAGTAGACATATGACCCTGGCCGTATAGGCAGCATTGCGAAATGGAGCTACTTCATACTCGGTTTGTGTTGGCCGTAACAGCCACTTTTCAAGATGACCACCATGAGGCATCGATGATTATGGCCGATTCATTCCGTTCGTCTTTGTCTTATTATCTTACTATTATATTGTCTTATTATGTCCTCTACCCCTTAATAACCGAGAGAGCTGAACATTTCCGAAGTTTGCTATTAGGGTTTACCTGTCCATAGTAAATACGATCAAACTTACGATGGTTACTCAGAAGACCTGGCGATGACGTCATCTTGTAGTGGATGAGTTTTATTAAGGCTGCCGCTTTGCGCGCAGCCTTATTGGATCAGCTTGGTCTCATGGGGGCCCAAATCGCTTTATCCGCAAGATTGCGAAAAAACAAAGCAGAGTTGAGACTTACCGTCACAGTGCCAAATGTGGAGAAGATATTGAACTAGAAATTCGTAACAATTTGGGCTGTCTCAGATAAACAGAAGTATGTCTTTGAAGCCCAAATTGTTCGTCTAAAATTCTCAACCGGAAGTTCAAAATCCAAAATCCAAGAAGACAAACTGCGCGGAAATGTCTGCGCATACTGCAAAATGGGCTCTCGCGAGACTTTTACGAGAGCTGCTTTGAAGTGATCTCCCTTTCTGCTCGTTGAGGGCGCTGTGGTTAGCGAAAGGCTTGAAAGGCAAAACTAATGGATAAATAAAAAGAACTACACTAGATTGACTGGCACTGGCCCATTCAGCCTGTATTTCCATCGACTGTTCATGCCTGGCAACATCATTTTGATAACTCAACCAGAACAAGCGGAGTGATCGTTTTATTGCGGAGAATAAAAGCTGAATAAAACTTTGTCATTGAGTATTTTAATCGGAAGAAAATCGTGCTTGCCAACACGGGCAGCTAACACATGAACATGAACGTTGCGTTGCCCGTGCCGATTTTGACTTACTCCAGACACGCAAACGTTGCACTCGCGAGTTGATCTAATAGTGAAAACAACAACAACAACAACAACTATTTTGCTTGATTGTTTGTCACGACAATTCATCATTTTCATTTGGGAACTCAACTTCTCTCTTGAAGAATTCAATATTTATCCACTATAACACTTTTTTTTGCGCGTGTTTGGCGCGCATTTCCCCATCGATAAAAAGCTCAATTGTTTGTGGCAAAACTCAATTTCAAAATATCTAAAAAATTCAATTCTTCAAATTCAAGTTTTTAATCTGGGTTTACCTGGATAAAAAATGGCAGAGTCCTAACCGCCTGCTGTTCGGATATTTAAGAAAATATCGTTCCAACAAATTTAATCTCATAATTGAACCTTTTGTTGACATGTTACACTGAACTCCCTAATAGTGGAACAGTCTGGTGAGAGAAATGAGCCCACCGAGTCGACATCCATCTTAGCTTGCTAAGAGCATTTCACGTTTCGCTTAACACTGCCCTTTGCTTATCGCTATGATTCGGCATGTATTCCACACGGGGCCACCTATCAGCGGCAAAGGACATATTTCTGGAGGGATATAATCTTGTTCGAAAGTTGTTCCTGAAGCATCAAGTCACATGCCCGCCGCATTAAAACGAGCCAAGAAATTATCTGTATTTAAATATTTTGAACTGGGAGTTTCCGAAACTTCAGTCTCACTCGAGTGCAGAGGCGCAAGACCGGGGGATTCTATGCGAGACAAAAACGAAGTTGTGCGAATCAGCTATTTTAGTTCTCACTCTAATGGAGCATGCTTCTTTGTACGAAAAATCGTATTACAAACGACCTATTTCAAAAAATAAAATCGGCGACAGTTCACACGAAAATGATATGCTTTTTTATTTTGTGATAGGGGTTATTTCGAGGCCCAACAAGGGATCATTTCAGTCGATGGCTTTCTGGAGGTGTGTGTTCGTTTTATGAATGTGATTGCGCCGTTGTCGGATCTCACGGGACCAATCGGATGTGACCAATTGGGAAATGCCCTAATATACTCAGATATCACCCATTACTGCATGGCCATGAGCAGAAGTTTCTACGTACGATAGTGCCATGCGTTAGGATGATGATCAACATCATGAAATGAGGACATTGATCTTGGCAATGCAGAACTAGAGGAAGGAGATAAATCTGTCAATGTCATCAACGTCTCTCGATCGAGAGAAGTGTTCAAATTCTACAATGCCTGAAAACATGGAGAAACTAGTTGGAATACATGACAGTATGGTGATAACAAAAGTTTCAGTAGGGGTGACAAGCTGAAGTACCAGGAAGACAAGTACAAAAATAGTTACTTCTGGACGATAACTTTAAAAAACCTGAACGGATTCTTTGCAAATTTGGTATGTGGATAACTTGCCACAGGATATCACTCAAGATTGCTTTCCATGCTGGGTACCGAATGTTAAGGTTCCAAACCAAATCTGTAGCACTAACGTCGGGGGACATCAGATGCTCTGGTTTTCTTTAAAATTTTCTCTGAAGCATCAAATTAATTAATGGAATAAATTATTAAATTACTGTACTTCGTACCTTTCATCCTGTTATGACTGTCAAAGATAACTAAAGCATTACACATAACACAACCTATACACATGATCAAATTTTGGGAAATGGGAACAACTATGTATTTCTCAAGATCACAGTCAAACATCAAAATCATAAAATCACACAGATAACGGCAGCCTTTCGAAGTCCACGAGTTCTAGTTAATATTCACTTCTAAATGACATTCGAACCTCATTGAACACATTATTTCGTGGGTGGTCTTTGCCGTTATTTTGGAAGTACCCAAGGCATTTGAATGATACACACCGGATAAGCGAGAGACTATCGGCGCTAAATTTCGTGAAAATCCAGCGGTGGCGCTGGGGGACAGATTGGGCTGAAAATGCAGAAATGGTCTCACTTGAACTGTTATTCGCTGTTTTTGTTTCATTTAGCGACTTGGCTGCAGACAAAGGGGGAGTACTAGAGGGATCTACTTGCTGTGTGGGCTTCTCTACAGGATAACACCAGATCAACGAATCTCTTCGAAATCACAGGAAATCCCGTAGAACCAAAATAACACAATGGCTTAACAGCCCCCCTCCCATGCACCTAACACCTCACACCAGAAAGTATTGGTACATTGTCTCGCAAGGGATATCAGAAATTCATTTCCTTTTTTATCAGATCTGAAATATTGTTTTGGGAGGTGCTATAAAATACTGTATGTTTATCATCTTCGAGCCACCCATCTCGTAGTTTTGAGTCAAAATTTCTCTTTTCACCCTATCTTGTTTCGATTGCCAGATAAAAGAGTAAAACATCGTATTCAGTTTCTTTATGTAATCGTCTGAGGGGTCTGGTAAGGCGATAAATAAATGATTCAGTTTTGATACTATTAGTGTTTTTAGTACGGTGATTCTTCCTAATGGTGTTAACTTTCTCTTTGACCATTGTTCGAGCTCCTGTCTTATGCTATTCAGTTTTTTATCATAGTTTGTAGCAGTCATCAAGTCCAGATTACAGGAGAAAATTATTCCAAGATGATTAAAGTCAGACTGATCCCAATTTAATTTTTATCTGTGGTTAGATGTCTCTCCACCAAACTTTTTTGCGTCCTATCCAAATGGCTCTAGTTTTGTTATTATTTATTTTCAGCCCAGAAAATGAAGCATAGCGTTTCAGGGTTAATAGCGTTTCTTTTAGGGTAGACTCGGAACCGTCGAGGAGCAATGATGTATCGTTTGCATATTGCGAAATCTTGAATTCTATATCTCCTATTTTTCTTCCCTTTATATTTTCATTTCCCTTAATCATTATGGACAGTATTTCAGCACATAGCAGAAAAATGTAAGGTGATAATGGATCTCCATGTCTGCATCCTCTAGAGAGTTCAAAGAAGTTAGAGAGGAAACCGCTCTACGTTACAGCGGTCTTAGCATTATTGTAAAATGCGAATATCCATCTTTTGATTGATTCCCCAAAATTGAAGGTTTCTAATACCTGATTGATGAAGGACCATGATATTGAATCGAAAGCCTTTTCAAAGTCGATGAGAAGGAGGAGGCCAGGTAACTTTTTAGATTCTGTATATTCCATAAGGTCATATATTAACCTAGAATTTTCACCAATGTACCTTCCGCTCATAAAACCTGAATGACTCTCTGATATTAAAATTGCTAATATTAAAAAGTCTCCTCGGTATGCACGCTGCCGCTATTTTATAGGTAATATTCAACAGAGTTATCCGTCTCCAGTTTTCTAGATGTTGTTTCGATTTATCACCCATTGGCAAACATATTATTATACCTTCCTTTTGTGTCACAGATAGTTCCCCTTTTCGATAACCTTCGTTTATGGATCTTGTAACAAAGCTGCTAATATCTTTATTAAAGAATTTAAAAAAATCTGCAGTAAAACCGTCTGACCCCGGACTTTTATTTTTCATTCCCTTCAAGCAATTTAGAACTTCCGCTTCGGTTATTTCACCCTCACGTTTAAGCTGTTCTGTCTCTTTTAGCCTTTCAAATTCGATTTTTTTCATTTCTTCGTTAAGATTAATATCATCTACGTCCTTCTTGCTATATAGTTTACTATAAAATGTCTCAGCCTCTTTTAACATTTCCCACTGATCTGTAATGAGTTCATCTTTCTGTATTTTCGGAATTGTTTTGTTCGTGAAATTTCTCGACTCTAAGCTACAGAAATATTTCGTTGGTTTTTATTGCCATAGCGCTCAGCGTCACTGAGATACATCATTCTTTAGATGACGACTTCACAACGAATATTATGGATTAAGAATACTGATCAGCGATACGGATTTGATATTTTTGGAACATCATGATGTCTTGCCGGCATCATTGAAAACTGTTGACTGCTTCTCCCTTGCAGGAAACAAGCCTATGTTTATGTATACTATGATTGTCTTTTTGAATTTGGTGCTAATACTGTTATATGGAATATGGAATAGGTCTTTGGATTATGGACGCGGATATTCTCCAATGGACGACGGCTAAATTACGAATGACGGACTAGACGCTTGTAATTTCCCCATCTTCAGCCCAGCGAGCTTTTGATCTTATTAAATGCCCTTCCATTTTTTCTTTTCTTTAGTATCTCCAATTCTATTTTCTTATGATTGAGCAGTTCCATATCAGGTATTTCAACATTCTCAAGAGCTTCAATTGATTTTCCTAGTTTTTCTCTTAGTTTCTTTTTTTCCTTCTTTTTATATGACGCGTATGATATAGTTTGACCCCGTATATGCATAAGAAGGGTTTCTAGAAATAATTGATCTGATATTGTGAAGTGCAATGAATTATTTTCAAGCGTTTCAAGATTATCTATATTGTATACTGGTACCGCATATTGTTGCTTTATATCTGCTATACATGTTTTCACTCGCTTTACATATTCTATATCACTGAGTAAGCTACTGTTAAATTTCCACAGCCCCGCCCCCCTTTCGAATTCATTTACCATGACACTTAATACTACGGGCGAATGATCAGACCTATAACTGGAATCAATAGTTATTTTCTGTAAAATAGGAAAAAAACTTTCACTAAGTAAAAAGAAGTCAAGGCGGGCCTGTTTTAAAGGATTTTTTGTGTATCTTTTTAGATCCGGGTAATCTACTCTGAATGGGTCGATAAGACCGTTAGTATCGATCATATCTATAACAGTCTCGCGTGCTTTGGGATTATTCAGGTGAATGTAGTCGTAGGTATCTAATTCTGGATCTTGTACCAAATTGAAGTCTCCACAGAGTATACAGGTATCATTACCAAACTCATCCATTATATCCCTTGTATCATTATAAAATGTTGAAGAATCTTCATTAGGCCCGTATATGGTAATGAGAGTAATTTTTATGTCATCTAATTCGATGTCTAGCGCCAGGCGGTTTCCTTCTCCATCTCGTTTGATTCTCACAATGTTATAATGGAAATTATTGTTGAACAGGATGCAGACCCCCCTAGAGTTTGAATTATAAGAGTTAAAGAATACTTCGCCATCCCAATCGTCCCTAACTTCTTGTTCTATTTCGTTTGTGAAATGTGTATCTTGAAGGCAAAGAATAGCGTATGTTTTTGATTTCAAATAGTGAAGAACGTCTTTGCGTTTTTCAGCTTTACCTAAACCTCGGCAGTTATACGAGACATTATCATATCTCAGAGAAGCAACGAACAGGTGTTCACTAGATTCCATCGTCTGCTAAACAAAATGGCTGAATCAGGCAAACGTTTCGCGTCTCACACGGACGATGAAGTTGTTGAAAAGCGGGCTAATATTATTCCCAGCAACACAAAAAAAATCGAACAAAGCGTCCGCCAGAACTTTGAAGTATTACCTGAAAGAGAATGGACAGAGTGAAGAATTCGAAGGATTCTCGGCCGAGAGGTTAGCAGAGGTACCCAGTCATTTTTATTTGGATGCCCGAAAAAAGACGGAGAATTGTACAAAACATCCACTCTCGAAAACTTTCGACATTCTCTGAATCGTTACCTGAAGGCGATTAGAAATTCGGAGTTTAATGAAGCCAACGAGTGCTTCAAAACCGCACTTGCAGAGTTGAAGGCATCTGGAAAAGGCGACACCGATCATTATGAGCCCATAAACGAGTCCGATCGTTGTAAACTCTACAAGTCTGTTCTCATGTCCCCAAAAACCCCAACTGGGCTTGCAAATAAAGTTCAGTTCGATGTACGTCTGTTCTTCTTTAGAAGGGGAGTGGAGAACATGGAAAAGATGACAAAAAAACACATTCATCATCAAGCGGGACCCGAAAACTGGGCAGAGGTATGTGAAAAAAAAGGAGGATGAACTCACAAAAAATCGCCGGGCCCAGCAAAAAGAGGGTGTTACCGGATTCATGCCTGAAGAAGAAGGTTCCCCGTTCTGTCCTGTTGCTTCATTGGAAAGTTATATCTCCAAACTCCATCTGAAATGTGATCGCTTGTGGCAGTACCCGGTTGATAGTTTCCTCGACGACGATAAAGTTTGGTATTATAACAAACCTATTGGGAAACACCGCTTGGCAGCCTTCATGACCAACCTGGGCACTCGTCTGAAACTTTCTGAACCATACACTAACCACAGTATACGAGCAACCGGCATCACCATCCTTGGTAGAAACAACTATTCAGCATCTCAAATAATGGCTGTCACAGATCTGTCTCGTCGCTGTCGGTTTACCAGCGAGTAAGTGATGGCGAGAAACTGCAAATGGGCCACACGGTTGCGTCAGTAGCCTTTCCTGACACGATGGGTTCAACCCGAAAGACGAATACCGGTACGCATACACTTCCAGTAAATGTTCTTGTCAAACCCCATCCTGCAGAAACCGTGACATCATCTTCTCAGTACCCTGCACCCACGTCAAATGATGCCACGTCGGCCGTGTTACACACCCGGGACGTACGAGCAGAAGGCCATGCCGACGACTTTGATTTTGATCTTAATCAGCTGTTTTGTGAATTCGACAGCACCGCTGTCCCGCCCACATCGTCTGACATTCCCACAGCTATCCTGGTCGCCGCAAATCTCAGCGCCAATGTTCAATAACTGCACAATAAATGCAATCAACTTCATCGTGCGAAAATGAAGCAAATACCTATACTTCTGGCAAATTGTGCAGGACAGTTTGATTTTTCCAATTTTTCTCTCGAACTGTAAATTTAAGTCAGTTCATGTTGGTCCATCTCCTGTGTGATGTTATGGAAACATGACACAAGTGACACTGTCGAGTGATACGGTGTTGAATTATAGACAGAATGGAAATGTAACCGTTCACACGTGTATTTGAAACTTACATATCCACGCAACAGATGTGAATCCGGAACGGGTCTTTCGATGTATTTATTAACAAAAGGTATATAATCTAGATATTATACTCGTCGATGGCTATTAAATATTAACTATGAAATTGAGATTAAGCTTAATGTTCCAGTATTTTATACGTTTCTGATTTTCAGAATAGAACATAAGAGATGAAGCTGAATTTGAATTTAGATTGTTCATTCTTTATCACCGAAGTCCACCGGTATTTCACACGGAAACCGGGTTCACTGTTCACGGATTACAGTACATGTATATGTTATCGTTATCTTTGCTCCTTCCTTAGTACGTTTTAAAGAGAAACCAAATCTCATCCCGTATTACCCCGGAAGGGCGATGTATAACTAATAATATTGATAAGATTAAAATTTGTCATTTTGTGAACTAATAATGTAATATTTTATGAATAAGTAATGTGTAGGGTAGTAGTAAAGGTACATACAAATAATATTACAAATGTCTGTGCTTAGTATTCGGACAGCGGATTCTGTGACAATGACATCAGTGCAGTAAAATTTGGCAATACAAAATAATCTATACATGCAATATACAACAATAATTCATATAACAACCTTACCAGCAAATTAAAAGACGAAATCATAGTTTTCATAAAAATAGGCAGGTTTCATCAAGAAAGAAACAGTTTTCGATAATGCCGGCAATGCATCAAGATGTTCCAAAAATATCAAATAATCCGTATTCTTAATCCATATGATTTTGGTTGTAAAGTCGTTATCTAGAATATGATGTATCTCAGTCACACTTTGATTGTTCACATGAACACTATGAGGATGTTGTAATGCATGGGTCCATACGACCCCTAGCCATTCCAAATCACAGCGCCATTCCCATGCTTCTTATTTATTATACTTGTATGTATCAAAGTATTTTGTGATTACAGTTACTCTCGTGAACTGTATGCAAACAGGCATGTAATCGGTCGTCCAGTCTCTTCCTATGAATGCTTCCAGGTCAATGATCGAAAAATCCAAGAATAACATGCATAAAACATGTAAATACACATGCTTAAGAGAGAAGCAGAATGTTACCAGCAAAATATCATGATGTTCATATAGTAACAGCATGCATGGGTGTTATTCATTCCAATTGGAATTTGCTGAGTAATTTCATCGAGTAGGCCTATATGATTCTTAGCCATACAAACGGCTGTCCATTTAACACTTATCGTTCAAACGATCCATATGCCAGGATTGAATGTAATCCGACAAAACTCAGCGGCAGGTAAGCAACGTTACTTTACCAGGACATTCTTGAGCTCGATTATCATTGCCGTTTCATGGATTTTCCTAGATTACCGATATATATATGTACTAGAGCACTGATGATGCTTTGGTTCTGCTGCATGTAGATTAAGGCTAAAACGAATAACACTATTTTATTCCTACATAGGGCCCATAACAAGCGTGCAGAAGTTAGCAATAAGTTCGACGTTCGACATTCGACATTCAATGTTGAATATATTGCTGAATGTGATGTTACACCACATTCAACATGTACACTAAATCTATTAAGGTATTTATGCATAATTCGATAAAATCAAACGGTGAAGCACGATATAACTAAAATTATAACAAATGCTATATATATTGCCAGTACCAACTACTGGCTCTCTATTAAGGTTGGCTGAATATCCTGCTTATATATAGAGCCATATACATGGAAACTTCGACTTTTATACCTTTTAAAATATTCTATACACCATGCCCTCTTTACCATTAGCCTAGCAGCAAGCGCTAAATTCAAAATCAACATTGGAATTCAGTTAACCCTACCAGGCCTGGGTGGGTCAACATGGCCCCACCCCCTTACCAAACTTTCTGCGCTATCTCCGGAACCACAAAAAATTGATGGCTTACACTCCGTCACTTTATAGTTTATTATATTGGTATCATATTGAGCCTATTTGCATAACCCACCAGTAGAATATCATAGGTAAATTCAATATGGCGGCCACATGGGGTGCCAGAAAATTCATGCTTTCGTCATTTTTCTTCAAAACTTCTGCTTTTCCGCCGTGAAAAGTGGGAAAAAACTATTTTCTTCCACAACACATTAATATTTGCTAATTTATCATGCATTTTTTTGTGAAGTTTTTTAACATCACGTCACTAGCGATTTTTTTTTACATTTTCTGGTACAGCTTCACCTAGGGGTATAGTGTGGTAAGTTTCAACCTCCAAGCTCAAGTGGTAAGGAAAATAATCAGGGGTAGGGGTTGGGGTATTTCGGCACCCTCACCCAGGCCTGTACAGGTTTCAAAAGCCCAGGCCAGATAGGGCTAATCTCCGTACGTTCGTGCGTCATTCTCAGAAGACATACGGGTACCCTTATACATGTAACTTGAATCAATATTTTTGGCTCAAGCCCCTTCTGTTTCAGTATTATATAGGCTTTAAAGAACATTCAAAACATTGTGCGCCCTAAATAATAACCCAGAAATATGAACTAGCTACAAAAATCAACATTATTCTGAAAACACTAACTGGTGCGATTTGAAACTTTCCAGGCCTGGGCTGTTTTGGAGGCTCTTCAATCTGTTTTCGTTATCCCTTGGGGTAGAGGTATGAAACATTCCATACTATATTTTAGGGTAAGGCTTTATTAGACAATGTGCAAAAAGTTCATTATGGCCACCATCTTTACATCACAGTTACGTAAGCTTTTCGCATGCCTTTTCTTTATTTTTCGGACTCATTTCCTGAATTTTGAATTTCCGATATTTGTCTCCAAAAACTAATTAAACTTATACAGAATAATTTGTTTTGACAAAATATATGGCTTACTTTATGTCATTTTCGGTTTTTCTGAGAACATCTCGTGACCGCCATTTTTACGTTACACCACATTCTTTGCACCAAATATGTATGGCATAAAATTGGCAAAAATATCAAGTTTCAGCTGTCTTGTCGTCTTCGTTCCAGAGCAGCGGTAACGCGTTTGAAAATGTACGTTAATGCCGCCCCCCCCAACCCAACCACTCCCCCCCCCGGTTCAGATAGGGTTAACATAGACGAATTATCTTTCTCAGTCGGGGTGTTGCAGCCGTACGAACACTTCAAGTCACGTCTTTGTCCTCTACATAGCCAGTCAACGAAAAAGTCAACATTGAAATCCAGTCGTTACCCTTAGCATGCCCAACCATTCTCGAAAGACATACATGTACTGGTACCCCATAATTTCAATTATCTGGTTGAATTCAATTGCATATAATTAAAATTTGAGTTGTGGGAAAAAAACATCAATACATAAACTTCATGTATAAATTGGTCTATAAAAAAGTTTCAATAATGAAAACACTTATGCGTCATTGAAATACAGCAATATATGTAGTATACAGTCATCAGGTCATTCAGGCCACCATGTGCTCTATGCCATAATCTAGGAGCATGGGCTAGCTAGAGAAATTAACACTAGTTGCATTTATTATCCTTAGTATGGTTTGCAATTTCCCCAATTCCCCGCCCCCCCCCCCAAATACTGGTACCGGTACCGCATAATTTGAGTGAACTTTTTCATCTTATATCCTTACTGTTTTGTTACTATAGATCCAAATATCTGTTCAGGCCACCCTGTGCCCTATGTCATGGCCTAGATATATTGGCCAGCTACAAAATCCAACATTCAATTTCAGTTATTATCCGTAGCATAGCCAGCAATTCTCACATCACATTCAGGCCACCATGTGCCATATGCCATAGCCAATGAGCATGGACTAGCTCCAGAAATCAACGCTAAATTCCAGTTATTATCCCTAGCATGGCCTGCAAGTTTCCCCCCAAATATACCGGTACCGCAAAATTTGAATCATCTTTTTCCACTTACGTCCACCCTGTTCTGTTACTGTATACCCAAATATTCATTCAGGTTACCTTGTGCTCTGTATCATGGCCTACATATATTAGCTAGCTACACAATGCCACATTGTATTCCAGTTTTTATCCATAGCAAACCCAGCAATTCTTACATGACATAAGGGTACCCCCAATAATTTCTATGAACTTCTTCAGCTGAGTTCCTTTCTGTTTCAGTAGTATACAGTCATAAGGACATTCAGGCCACCATGTGCCCTATGCCATAGCCTAGGAGCATGGAGTAGCTCCAGAAATCAACACTAAATGCCAGTTATTATCCCTAGCATGGCCTGTAATTCTTCCCCCAAAAATACGGGTACCTCAAAATTTGAATCTTCTTTTTACACTTACGTCCACCCTTTTCTGTTACTGTATACCCAAATATCAATTCAGGCCACCTTGTGCTCTATGTCATGGCCTAGATATATTAGCTAGCTACAAAATCCCACATTGAATTCCAGTTATTATCCATAGCATACCGAGCAATGCTCACAACACATTCGGGTACCCCATAATTTGGTTGAACTTTGTCAACGGAGTTTCTTTCTGTTCCGGTAGTAAACAGTCATAAGCACATTCAGGCCACCATGTGCCCTATGTCATAGCCTAGAAGCATGGACTAGCTCCAGTAATCAACACTAAATTCCAGTTATTATCCCTAGCATGGCCTGCAAGTTTCCCCCCAAATATACCGGTACCCAAAAATTTGAATCATCTTTTCCGACTCACGTCCACCCTGTTCTGTTACTGTACACCCACATATTCATTCAGGCCACCTTGTGCTCTATTTCATGGCCTAGATATATTAGCTAGCTACAAAATGCCACATTGAATTCCAGTTTTTATCCATAGCATACCCAGCAATTCTCACGTGACATAAGGGTACCCCCATAATTTCCATGAACTTCTTCAGCTGAGTTCCTTTCTGTTTCAGAAGTATACAGTGAAAGGTACATTCAGGCCACCATGTGCCCTACGCCATAGCCCTGGAGCATGGACTAGCTTCAGAAATCAACACTAAATGCCAGTTATTATCCCTAGCATGGCCTGCAATTCTTCCCCCAAAAATACGGATACCCCAAAATTTGAATCTTCTTTCCCCACTTACATCCTTTCTGTTGTGTTACTGTATACTCAAATATCGATTCAGGCCACCTTGCACTCTATGCCATGGCCTAGATATATTAGCTAGCTACAAAATCCCACATAAAATTCCAGTTATTACCATAGCATACCGAGCAATGCTAACATGACATTCGGGACCCCCCATAATTTGGATAAACTTTTTCAACTGAGTTTCTTTCTGTTCCGGTAGTATACAGTCATAAGGACATTCAGGCCACCATGTGCCCTATGTCATAGCCTAGGAGCATGGACTAGCTCCAGTAATCAACACTAAATTCCAGTTATTATCCCTAGCATGGCCTGCAATTCTTCCCCGAAAAATACATGTACCCCAATATTTGAATCTTTTCCCACCTACAACCTTTCTGTTCTGTTACTGTATACCCAAATATCCATTCAGGCCACCTTGCGCTCTATGTCATGTCCTAGATATATTAGCTAGCTACAAAATCCCACATTGAATTCCAGTTATTATCCATAGCATACCGAGCAGTGCTCACATTACATTCGGGTACCCTCATAATTTGGTTGAACTTTTTCAACCGAGTTTCTTTCTGTTCCGGTAGTATACAGTCATAAGGACATTCAGGCCACCATGTGGCCTATGCCATAGCCTAGGAGCATGGACTAGCTTCAGAAATCAACACTAAATGCCAGTTATTATCCCTAGCATGGCCTGCAATTCTTCCCCCAAATATACGGGTACACCGAAATTTGCATCTTCTTTTTCGACTTACATCCTTTCTGTTCTGTTACTATATACCCAAATATCGATTCAGGCCACCTCGTGCTCTACGTCATTGCCTAGATAAACTAGCTAGCTACAAAATCCCACATAGAATTCCAGTTATTATCCATAGCATACCAAGCAATGCTAACATGACATTCGGGTACCCCCATAACTTGGATAAACTTTTTCAACTGAGTTTCTTTCTGTTCCGGAAGTATACAGTCATATGGACATTCAGGCCACCATGTGCCCTATGTCATAGCCTAGAAGCATGGACTAGCTACAGAAATCAACACTAACTGCCAGTTATTATCCCTAGCATGGCCTGCAATTCTTCCCCCAAATATACTGGTACATCGAAATTTGCATCTTCTTTTTCGACTTACATCCTTTATGTTCTGTTACTGTATACCCAAATATCGATCCAGGCCACCTTGTGCTCTATGTCATGGCCGAGATATATTAGCTAGCTACAAAATCCCACATTGAATTCCAGTTATTATCCATACCATACCGAGCAATGCTCACATGACATTCGGGTACCCCCATAATTTGGATGAACTTTTTCAACTTGTTTTCTTTCTGTTCCGGTAGTAAACAGTCATAAACTCATTCAGGCCACCATGTGCCCTATGTCATAGCCTAGGAGCATGGACTAGCTCCAGTAATCAACACTAAATTCCAGTTATTATCCCTAGCATGGCCTGCAATTCTTCCCCGGAAAATACATGTACCCCAAAATTTGAATCTTTTCTCACTTACATCCTTTCTGCTCTGTTACTGTATACCCAAATATCCATTCAGGCCACCTTCTGCTCTATGTCATGTCCTAGATATATTAGCTGGCTACAAAATCCCACATTGAATTCCAGTTATTTTCCATAGCATACCGAGCAGTGCTCACATTACATTCGGGTACCCTCATAATTTGGTTGAACTTTTTCAACCGAGTTTCTTTCTGTTCCGGTAGTATACAGTCATAAGGACATTCAGGCCACCATCTGCCCTATGCCCTAGACTAGGAGCATGGACTAGCTTCAGAAATCAACACTAAATGCCAGTTATTATCCCTAGCATGGCCTGCAATTCTTCCCCCAAAAATACGGGTATCCCAAAATTTGAATCTTTTTCGACTTACATCCTTTCTGTTCTGTTACTGTATACCCAAATATCGATTCAGGCCACCTCGTGCTCTACGTCATGGCCTAGATATACTAGCTAGCTACAAAAACCCACATAGAATTCCAGTTATTATCCATAGCATACCGAGCAATGCTAACATGACATTCGGGTACCCCCATAACTTGGATAAACTTTTTCAACTGAGTTTCTTTCTGTTCCGGTAGTATAGTCATAAGGACATTCAGGCCACCATGTGCCCTACGACATAGCCTAGAAGCATGGACTAGCTACAGAAATCAACACTAACTGCCATTTATTATCCCTAGCATGGCCTGCAATTCTTCCCCCAAATATACGGGTACACCGAAATTTGCATATTCTTTTTCGACTTACATCCTTTCTGTTCTGTTACTGTATACCCAAATATCGATACAGGCCACCTTGTGCTCTATGTCATGGCCTAGATATATTAGCTAGCTACAAAATGCCACATTAAATTCCAGTTATTATTCATAGCATACCGAGCAATGCTAACATGACATTCGGGAATCCCCATAATTTGGATAAACTTTTTCAACGGAGTTTCTTTCTGTCCTGGTAGTATACAGTCATAAGGACATTCAGGCCACCATGTGCCCTATGTCATAGCCTAGAAGCATGGACTAGCTCCAGTAATCAACACTAAATTCCAGTTATTATCCCTAGCATGGCCTGCAAGTTTTCCCCCAAATATACCTGTACCCAAAAATTTGAATCATCTTTTCCCACTCACGTCCACTCTGTTCTGTTACTGTATATCCATATATTCATTCAGGCCACCTTCTGCTCTGTCATGGCCTAGATATATTAGCTAGCTACAAAATGCCACATTAAATTCCAGTTATTATTCATAGCATACCGAGCAATGCTAACATGACATTCGGGAACCCCCATAATTTGGATAAACTTTTTCAACGGAGTTTCTTTCTGTTCCGGTAGTATACAGTCATAAGGACATTCAGGCCACCATGTGCCCTATGCCATAGCCTAGGAGCATGGACTAGCTTCAGAAATCAACACTAAATGCCAGTTATTATCCCTAACTTGGCCTGCAATTCTTCCCCCAAAAATACGGGTATCCCAAAATTTGAATCTTCTTTTTCGACTTAAATCCCGTATGTTCTGTTACTGTATACCCAAATATCGATTCAGGCCACCTCGTGCTCTACGTCATGGCCTAGATAAACTAGCTAGCTACAAAACCCCACAGAGATTTCCAGTTAGTATCCATAGCATACCGAGCAATGCTAACATGACATTCGGGTACCCCCATAACTTGGATAAACTTTTTCAACTGAGTTTCTTTCTGTTCTGGTAGTATACAGTCATAAGGACATTCAGGCCACCATGTGCCCTATGTCATAGCCTAGAAGCATGGACTAGCTACAGATATCAATACTAACTGCCAGTTATTATCCCTAGCATGGCCTGCAATTCTTCCCACAAATATACGGGTACACCGAAATTGGCATCTTCTTTTTCGACTTACATCCTTTCTGTTCTGTTACTGTATACCCAAATATCGATCCAGGCCACCTTGTGCTCTATGTCATGGCCTATATATATTAGCTAGCTACAAAATCCCACATTGAATTTCAGTTATTATCCATAGCATACCGAGCAATGCTCACATGACATTCGGGTACCCCCATAATTTGGATGCACTTTTTCAACTTGTTTTCTTTCTGTTCCGGTAGTAAACAGTCATAAACTCATTGAGGCCACCATGTGCCCTATGTCATAGCCTAGGAGCATGGACTAGCTCCAATAATCAACACTAAATTCCAGTTATTATCCCTAGCATGGCCTGCAATTTTTCCCCGAAAAATACATGTACCCCAACATTTGAATCTTTTCCCACTTACATCCTTTCTGTTCTGTTACTGTATACCCAAATATCCATTCAGGCCACCTTGCGCTCTATGTCATGTCCTAGATATATTAGCTAGCTACAAAATCCCACATTGAATTCCAGTTATTATCCATAGCATACCGAGCAGTGCTCACATTACATTCGGGTACCCTCATAATTTGGTTGAACTTTTTCAACAGAGTTTCTTTCTGCTCCGGTAGTATACAGTCATAAGGACATTCAGGCCACCATGTGCCCTGTGCCATAGCCTAGGAGCATGGACTAGCTTCAGAAATCAACACTAAATGCCAGTTATTATCCCTAGCATGGCCTGCAATTCTTCCCCCAAAAATATGGGTACCCCAAAATTTGAATCTTCTTTTTCGACTTACATCCTTTCTGTTCTGTTACTGTATACCCAAATATCGATTCAGGCCACCTTGTGCTCTATGTCATGGCCTAAATATATTAGTTAGCTACAAAATCCTACATTGAATTCCAGTTATTATCCGTAGCATACCCAGCAATTCCCACATGACATTCGGGTAGCCCCATAATTTGGACGAACTTTTTTCAACTGAGTTCCTTTCTGTTCCGGTAGTATACAGTCATAAGCTCATTCAGGCCACCATGTGCCATATGCCATAGCCTATGAGCATGGACTAGCTCCAGAAATCAACACTAAATTCTAGTTTTTATCCCTAGCATGGCCTGTAAGGTTTCCCTCAAATATACCGGTACCCCAAAATTTGAATCATCTTTTTCCACTTACGTCCGCCCTGTTCTGTTACTGTATACCCAAATATTCATTCAGGTTACCTTGTGCTCTATGTCATGGCCTAGATATATTAGCTAGCTACACAATGCCACATTGAATTCCAGTTTTTATCCATAGCATACCCAGCAATTCTCACATGACATAAGGGTACCCCCATAATTTCGATGAACTTCTTTAGCTGAGTTCCTTTCTGTTTCAGTAGTATACAGTCATAAGGACATTCAGGCCACCATGTGCCCTATTCCATAGCCTAGGATCATGGAATAGCTCCAGAAATCAACACTAAATGCCAGTTATTATCCCTAGCATGGCCTGAAATTCTTCTTCCAAAAATACGGGTACCCCAAAATTTGAATTTTCTTTTTCGACTTACATCCTTTCTGTTCTGTTACAGTATACCGAAATATCGATTCAGGCCACCTTGTGCTCTATGTCATGGCCTAGATATATTAGCTAGCTACAAAATCCCACATTGAATTGCAGTTATTATCCATAGCATACCGAGCAATGCTCACATGACATTCGGGTACCCCCATAATTTGGTTGAACTTTTTCAACTGAGTTTCTTTCTGTTCCGGTAGTATACAGTCATAAGCACATTCAGGCCACCATGTGCCCTATGCCATAGCCTGGGAGCATGGACTAGCTACAGAAATCAACATTAAATTCCAGTTATTATCCCTAGCATGGCCTGCAAGTTTTCCCCCAAATATACCGGTACCCCAAAATTTGAATCATCTTTTCCCACTAACGTCCACGCTGTTCTGTTACTGTATATCCATATATTCATTCAGACCACCTTGAGCTCTATGTCATGGCCTAGATATATTAGCTAGCTACATAATGCCACATTGAATTCCAGTTTTTATCCATAGCATACCCAGCAGTGCTCACATTACATTCAGGTACCCTCATAATTTGAGTTGAACTTTTCAGCCTAGTTTCTTTTCTGTTCCGGTAGTATACAGTCATGCAAGGACATTCAACGAAAAGGCACCATGTGCCCTAAGCTATAACCTAGGAGCATGGACTGGCTTCAAATAAATACTAAATGCCAGTTATTATCCTGGCATGGCCTGCAATTCTTCCCCCAAAATACGGGTATCCCAAAATTTGAATCTTCTTTTCGACTTACATCCTTTCTGTTCTGTTACTGTATACCCGAAATATCGATTCAGGCCACCTCGTGCTCACACGTCATGGCTGAATGCCACACAACTAGCTCTAAAAAATCCCACATTGAATTCCAGTTATTATCCATAGCATACCGAGCAATGCTCACATGACATTCGGGTACCCCCATAATTTCGATGAACTTCTTCAGCTGAGTTCCTTTCTGTTTCAGTAGTATACAGTCAAAAGTACATTCAGGCCACCATGTGCCCTATGCCATAGCCTAGGAGCATGGACTAGCTTCAGAAATCAACACTAAATGCCAGTTATTATCCCTAGCATGGCCTGCAATTCTTCCCCCAAAAATACGGATACCCCAAAATTTGAATCTTCTTTTCCCACTTACATCCTTTCTGTTGTGTTACTGTATACTCAAATATCGATTCAGGCCACCTTGCACTCTATGCCATGGCCTAGATATATTAGCTAGCTACAAAATCCCACATAAAATTCCAGTTATTATCCATAGCATACCGAGCAATGCTAACATGACATTCGGGACCCCCCATAATTTGGATAAACTTTTTCAACTGAGTTTCTTTCTGTTCCGGTAGTATACAGTCATAAGGACATTCAGGCCACCATGTGCCCTATGTCATAGCCTAGGAGCATGGACTAGCTCCAGTAATCAACACTAAATTCCAGTTATTATCCCTAGCATGGCCTGCAATTCTTCCCCGAAAAATATATGTACCCCAATATTTGAATCTTTTCCCCCTTACAACCTTTCTGTTCTGTTACTGTATACCCAAATATCCATTCAGGCCACCTTGCGCTCTATGTCATGTCCTAGATATATTAGCTAGCTACAAAATCTCACATTGAATTACAGTTATTATCCATAGCATACCGAGCAGTGCTCACATTACATTCGGGTACCCTCATAATTTGGTTGAACTTTTTCAACCGAGTTTCTTTCTGTTCCGGTAGTATACAGTCATAAGGACATTCAGGCCACCATGTGGCCTATGCCATAGCCTAGGAGCATGGACTAGCTTCAGAAATCAACACTAAATGCCAGTTATTATCCCTAGCATGGTCTGCAATTCTTCCCCCAAAAATACGGGTATCCCAAAATTTGAATCTTCTTTTTCGACTTACATCCTTTCTGTTCTGTTACTGTATACCCAAATATCGATTCAGGCCACCTCGTGCTCTACGTCATGGCCTAGATATACTAGCTAGCTACAAAATCCCACATAGAATTCCAGTTATTATCCATAGCATACCGAGCAATGCTAACATGACATTCGGGTACCCCCATAACTTGGATAAACTTTTTCAACTGAGTTTCTTTCTGTTCCGGTAGTATACAGTCATAAGGACATTCAGGCCACCATGTACCCTATGTCATAGCCTAGAAGCATGGACTAGCTACAGAAATCAACACTAACTGCCAGTTATTATCCCTAGCATGGCCTGCAATTCTTCCCCCAAATATACGGGTACACCGAAATTTGCATCTTCTTTTTCGACTTACATCCTTTCTGTTCTGTTACTGTATACCCAAATATCGATCCAGGCCACCTTGTGCTCTATGTCATGGCCTAGATATATTAGCTAGCTACAAAATCCCACATTGAATTCCAGTTATTATCCATAGCATACCGAGCAATGCTCACATGACATTCGGCTACCCCCATAATTTGGATGAACTTTTTCAACTTGTTTTCTTTCTGTTCCGGTAGTAAACAGTCATAAACTCATTCAGGCCACCATGTGCCCTATGTCATAGCCTAGGAGCATGGACTAGCTCCAGTAATCAACACTAAATTCCAGTTATTATCCCTAGCATGGCCTACAAGTTTTCCCCCAAATATACCGGTACCCAAAAATTTGAATCATCTTTTCCTACTCACGTCCACCCTGTTCTGTTACTGTATATCCATATATTCATTCAGGCCACCTTGTGCTCTATGTCATGGCCTAGATATATTAGCTAGCTACAAAATGCCACATTAAATTCCAGTTATTATCCATAGCATACCGAGCAATGCTAACATGACATTCGGGAACCCCCATAATTTGGATAAACTTTTTCAACGGAGTTTCTTTCTGTTCCGGTAGTATACAGTCATAAGGACATTCAGGCCACCATGTGCCCTATGTCATAGCCTAGGAGCATGGACTAGCTCCAGTAATCAACACTAAATTCCAGTTATTATCCCTAGCATGGCCTGCAATTCTTCCCCGAAAAATACATGTACCCCAAAATTTGAATCTTTTCCCACTTACATCCTTTCTGCTCTGTTACTGTATACCCAAATATCCATTCAGGCCATCTTGTGCTCTATGTCATGTCCTAGATATATTAGCTGGCTACAAAATCCCACATTGAATTCCAGTTATTTTCCATAGCATTCCGAGCAGTGCTCACATTACATTCGGGTACCCTCATAATTTGGTTGAACTTTTTCAACCGAGTTTCTTTCTGTTCCGGAGTATACAGTCATAAGGACATTCAGGCCACCATATGCCCTATGTCATAGCCTAGGAGCATGGACTAGCTCCAGTAATCAACACTAAATTCCAGTTATTATCCCTAGCATGGCCTGCAATTCTTCCCCGAAAAATACATGTACCCCAAAATTTGAATCTTTTCCCACTTACATCCTTTCTGCTCTGTTACTGTATACCCAAATATCCATTCAGGCCACCTCGTGCTCTACGTCATGGCCTAGATATACTAGCTAGCTACAAAATCCCACATAGAATTCCAGTTATTATCCATAGCATACCGTGCAATGCTAACATGATATTCGGGTACCCCCATAACTTGGATAAACTTTTTCAACTGAGTTTCTTTCTGTTCCGGAAGTATACAGTCATAAGGACATTCAGGCCGCCATGTGCGCTACGACATAGCCTAGAAGCATGGACTAGCTACAGAAATCAACACTAAATGCCAGTTATTATCCCTAGCATGGCCTGCAAGTTTTCCCCCAAATATACCGGTACCCAAAAATTTGAATCATCTTTTCCCACTCACGTCCACTCTGTTCTGTTACTGTATATCCATATATTCATTCAGGCCACCTTCTGCTCTATGTCATGGCCTAGATATATTAGCTAGCTACAAAATGCCACATTAAATTCCAGTTATTATTCATAGCATACCGAGCAATGCTAACATGACATTCGGAAACCCCCATAATTTGGATAAACTTTTTCAACGGAGTTTCTTTCTGTTCCGGTAGTATACAGTCATAAGGACATTCAGGCCACCATGTGTCCTATGTCATAGCCTAGGAGCATGGACTAGCTCCAGTAATCAACACTAAATTCCAGTTATTATCCCTAGCATGGCCTGCAATTCTTCCCCGAAAAATGCATGTACCCCAAAATTTGAATCTTTTCCCACTTACATCCTTTCTGTTCTGTTACTGTATACCCAAATATCCACTCAGGCCACCTTGCGCCCTATGTCATGTCCTAGATATATTAGCTAGCTACAAAACCCCACATTGAATTCCAGTTATTATCCATAGCATACCGAGCAGTGCTCACATTACATTCGAGTACCCTCATAATTTGGTTGAGCTTTTTCAACCGAGTTTCTTTCTGTACCGGTAGTATACAGTCATAAGGACATTCAGGCCACCATGTGCCCTATGCCATAGCCTAGGAGCATGGACTAGCTTCAGAAATCAACACTAAATGCCAGTTATTATCCCTAGCATGGCCTGCAATTCTTCCCCCAACAATACGGGTATCCCAAATTTTGAATCTTCTTTTTCGACTTACATCCTTTCTGTTCTGTTACTGTATACCCAAATATCGATTCAGGCCACCTCGTGCTCTACGTCATGGCCTAGATATACTAGCTAGCTACAAAATCCCACATAGAATTCCAGTTATTATCCATAGCATACCGAGCAATGCTAACATGACATTCGGGTACCCCCATAACTTGGATAAACTTTTTCAACTGTGTTTCATTCTGTTCCGGAAGTATACAGTCATAAGGACATTCAGGCCACCATGTGCCCTATGTCATAGCCTAGAAGCATGGACTAGCTAGAGAAATCAACACTAACTGCCAGTTATTATCCCTAGCATGGCCTGCAATTCTTCCCCCAAATATACGGGTACACCGAAATTTGCATCTTCTTTTTCGACTTACATCCTTTATGTTCTGTTACTGTATACCCAAATATCGATCCAGGCCACCTTGTGCTCTACGTCATGGCCTAGATATATTAGCTAGCTACAAAATCCCACATTGAATTCCAGTTATTATCCATATCATACCGAGCAATGCTCACATGACATTCGGGTACCCCCATAATTTGGATGAACTTTTTCAACTTGCTTTCTTTCTGTTCCGGTAGTAAACAGTCATAAACTCATTGAGGCCACCATGTGCCCTATGTCATAGCCTAGGAGCATGGACTAGCTCCAGTAATCAACACTAAATTCCAGTTATTATCCCTAGCATGGCCTGCAATTCTTCCCCGAAAAATACATGTACCCACAAATTTGAATCCTCTTTTCCCACTCACGTCCACCCTGTTCTGTTACTGTATATCCATATATTCATTCAGGTCACCTTGTGCTCTATATCATGGCCTAGATATATTAGCTAGCTACAAAATCCCACATTGAATTCCAGTTATTATCCATAGCATACCGAGCAGTGCTCACATTACATTCGGCTACCCTCATAATTTGGTTGAACTTTTTCAACCGAGTTTCTTTCTGTTCCGGTAGTATACAGTCATAAGGACATTCAGGCCACCATGTGCCCTAAGCCATAGCCTAGGAGCATGGACTAACTTCAGAAATCAACATTAAATGCCAGTTATTATCCCTAGCATGGCCTGCAATTCTTCCCCCAAAAATACGGGTATCCCAAAATTTGAATCTTCTTTTTCGACTTACATCCTTTCTGTTCTGTTACTGTATACCCAAATATCGATTCAGGCCACCTCGTGCTCTACGTCATGGCCTAGATATACTAGCTAGCTACAAAATCCCACATAGAATTCCAGTTATTATCCATAGCATACCGAGCAATGCTAACATGACATTCGGGTACCCCCATAACTTGGATAAACTTTTTCAACTGAGTTTCTTTCTGTTCCGGTAGTATACAGTCATAAGGACATTCAGGCCACCATGTGCCCTATGTCATAGCCTAGAAGCATGGACTAGCTACAGGAAATCAACACTAACTGCCAGTTATTATCCCTAGCATGGCCTGCAATTCTTCCCCTAAAAATACATGTACCCCAAAATTTGAATCTTTTCCCACTTACATCCTTTCTGTTCTGTTACTGTATACCCAAATATCCATTCAGGCCACCTTGCGCTCTATGTCATGTCCTAGATATATTAGCTAGCTACAAAATCCCACATTGAATTCCAGTTATTATCCATAGCATACCGAGCAGTGCTCACATTACATTCGGGTACCCTCATAATTTGGTTGAAGTTTTTCAACCGAGTTTTTTCTGTTCCGGTAGTATACAGTCATAAGGACATTCAGGCCACCATGTGCCCTATGCCATAGCCTAGAAGCATGGACTAGCTACAGAAATCAACACTAACTGCCAGTTATTATCCCTAGCATGGCCTGCAATTCTTCCCCCAAATATACGGGTACACCGAAATTTGCATCTTCTTTTTCGACTTACATCCTTTCTGTTCTGTTACTGTATACCCAAATATCGATCCAGGCCACCTTGTGCTCTATGTCATGGCCTAGATATATTAGCTAGCTACAAAATCCCACATTGAATTTCAGTTATTATCCATAGCATACCGAGCAATGCTCACATGACATTCGGGTACCCCCATAATTTGGATGCACTTTTTCAACTTGTTTTCTTTCTGTTCCGGTAGTAAACAGTCATAAACTCATTCAGGCCACCATGTGCCCTATGTCATAGCCTAGGAGCATGGACTAGCTCCAGTAATCAACACTAAATTCCAGTTATTATCCCTAGCATGGCCTGCTAGTTTTCCCCCAAATATACCGGTACCCAAAAATTTGAATCATCTTTTCCCACTCACGTCCACCCTGTTCTGTTACTGTATATCCATATATTCATTCTGGCCACCTTGTGCTCTATGTCATGGCCTAGATATATTATCTAGCTACAAAATGCCACATTAAATTCCAGTTATTATCCATAGCATACCGAGCAATGCTAACATGACATTCGGGAACCCCCATAATTTGGATAAACTTTTTCAACGGAGTTTCTTTCTGTTCCGGTAGTATACAGTCATAAGGACATTCAGGCCACCATGTGCCCTATGTCATAGCCTAGGAGCATGGACTAGCTCCAGTAATCAACACTAAATTCCAGTTATTATCCCTAGCATGGCCTGCAATTCTTCCCCGAAAAATACATGTACCCCAAAATTTGAATCTTTTCCCACTTACATCCTTTCTGTTCTGTTACTGTATACCCAAATATCCATTCAGGCCACCTTGCGCTCTATGTCATGTCCTAGATATATTAGCTAGCTACAAAATCCCACATTGAATTCCAGTTATTATCCATAGCATACCGAGCAGTGCTCACATTACATTCGGGTACCCTCATAATTTGGTTGAACTTTTTCAACCGAGTTTCTTCCTGTTCCGGTAGTATACAGTCATAAGGACATTCAGGCCACCATGTGCCCTATACCATAGCCTAGGAGCATGGACTAGCTTCAGAAATCAACACTAAATGCCAGTTATTATCCCTAGCATGGCCTGCAATTCTTTCCCCAAAAATACGGGTATCCCAAAATTTGAATCTTCTTTTTCGACTTACATCCTTTCTGTTCTGTTACTGTATACCCAAATATCGATTCAGGCCACCTCGTGCTCTACGTCATGGCCTAGATATACTAGCTAGCTACAAAATCCCACATAGAATTCCAGTTATTATCCATAGCATACCGAGCAATGCTAACATGACATTCCGGTACCCCCATAACTTGGATAAACTTTTTTCAACTGAGTTTCTTTCTGTTCCGGAAGTATACAGTCATAAGGACATTCAGGCCACCATGTGCCCTATGTCATAGCCTAGAAGCATGGACTAGCTACAGAAATCAACACTAACTGCCAGTTATTATCCCTAGCATGGCCTGCAATTCTTCCCCCAAATATACGGGTACACCGAAATTTGCATCTTCTTTTTCGACTTACATGCTTTATGTTCTGGTACTGTATACCCAAATATCGATCCTGGCCACCTTGTGCTCTATGTCATGGCCTAGATATATTAGATAGCTACAAAATCCCACATTGAATTCCAGTTATTATCCATATCACACCGAGCAATGCTCACATGACATTCGGGTACCCCCATAATTTGGATGAACTTTTTCAACTTGTTTTCTTTCTGTTCCGGTAGTAAACAGTCATAACCTCATTCAGGCCACCATGTGCCCTATGTCATAGCCTAGGAGCATGGACTAGCTCCAGTAATCAACACTAAATTCCAGTTATTATCCCTAGCATGGCCTGCAATTCTTCCCCGAAAAATACATGTACCCAAAAATTTGAATCATCTTTTCCCACTCACGTCCACCCTGTTCTGTTACTGTATATCCATATATTCATTCAGGTCACCTTGTGCTCTATATCATGGCCTAGATATATTAGCTAGCTACAAAATGCCACATTAAATTCCAGTTATTATCCCTAGCATGGCCTGCAATTCTTCCCCGAAAAATACATGTACCCCAAAATTTGAATCTTTTCCCACTTACATCCTTTCTGTTCTGTTACTGTATACCCAAATATCCATTCAGGCCACCTTGCGCTCTATATCACGCCCTAGATATATTAGCTAGCTACAAAATCCCACATTGAATTCCAGTTATTATCCATAGCATACCGAGCAGTGCTCACATTACATTCGGGTACCCTCATAATTTGGTTGAACTTTTTCAACCGAGTTTCTATCTGTTCCGGTAGTATACAGTCATAAGGACATTCAGGCCACCATGTGCCCTAAGCCATAACCTAGGAGCATGGACTAGCTTCAGAAATCAACGCTAAATGCCAGTTATTATCCCTAGCATGGCCTGCAATTCTTCCCCCCAAAATACGGGTATCCCAAAATTTGAATCTTCTTTTTCGACTTACATCCTTTCTGTTCTGTTACTGTATACCCAAATATCGATTCAGGCCACCTCGTGCTCTACGTCATGGCCTAGATATACTAGCTAGCTACAAAATCCCACATAGAATTCCAGTTATTATCCATAGCATACCGAGCAATGCTAACATGACATTCGAGTACCCCCATAACTTGGATAAACTTTTTCAACTGAGTTTCTTTCTGTTCCGGTAGTATACAGTCATAAGGACATTCAGGCCACCATGTGCCCTATGTCATAGCCTAGAAGCATGGACTAGCTACGGAAATCAACACTAACTGCCAGTTATTATCCCTAGCATGGCCTGCAATTCTTCCCCTAAAAATACATGTACCCCAAAATTTGAATCTTTTCCCACTTACATCCTTTCTGTTCTGTTACTGTATACCCAAATATCCATTCAGGCCACCTTGCGCTCTATGTCATGTCCTAGATATATTAGCTAGCTACAAAATCCCACATTGAATTCCAGTTATTATCCATAGCATACCGAGCAGTGCTCACATAACATTCGGGTACCCTCATAATTTGGTTGAACTTTTTCAACCGAGTTTCTTTCTGTTCCGGTAGTATACAGTCATAAGGACATTCAGGCTACCATGTGCCCTATGCCATAGCCTAGGAGCATGGACTAGCTTCAGAAATCAACACTAAATTCCAGTTATTATCCCTAACTTGGCCTGCAATTCTTCCCCCAAAAATACGGGTATCCCAAAATTTGAATCTTCTTTTTCGACTTAAATCCTTTATGTTCTGTTACTGTATACCCAAATATCGATTCAAGCCACCTCGTGCTCTACGTCATGGCCTAGATATATTAGCTAGCTACAAAATGCCACATTAAATTCCAGTTATTATACATAGCATACCGAGCAATGCTAACATGACATTCGGGAACCCCCATAATTTGGATAAACTTTTTCAACGGAGTTTCTTTCTGTTCCGGTAGTATACAGTCATAAGGACATTCAGGCCACCATGTGCCCTATGTCATAGCCTAGGAGCATGGACTAGCTCTAGTAATCAACACTAAATTCCAGTTATTATCCCTAGCATGGCCTCCAATTCTTTCCCGAAAAATACATGTACCCCAAAATTTGACTCTTTTCCCACTTACATCCTTTCTGTTCTGTTACTGTATACGCAAATATCCATTCAGGCCACCTTGCGCTCTATATCATGTCCTAGATATATTAGCTAGCTACAAAATCCCACATTGAATTCCAGTTATTATCCATAGCATACCGAGCAGTGCTCACATTACATTCGGGTACCCTCATAATTTGGTTGAACTTTTTCAACCGAGTTTCTTTCTGTTCCGGTAGTATACAGTCATAAGGACATTCAGGCCACCATGTGCCCTATGTCATAGCCTAGGAGCATGGACTAGCTCCAGTAATCAACACTAAATTCCAGTTATTATCCCTAGCATGGCCTGCAATTCTTCCCCCAAATATACGGGTACACCGAAATTTGTATCTTCTTTTTCGACTTACATCCTTTCTGTTCTGTTACTGTATACACAAATATCGATCCAGGCCACCTAGTGCTCTATGTCATGGCCTAGATATATTAGCTAGCTACAAAATCCCACATTGAATTCCAGTTATTATCCATAGCATACCGAGCTATGCTCACATGACATTCGGGTACCCCCATAATTTGTATGAACTTTTTCAACTTGTTTTCTTTCTGTTCCGGTAGTAAACAGTCATAAACTCATTCAGGCCACCATGTGCCCTATGTCATAGTCTAGGAGCATGGACTAGCTCCAGCAATCAACACTAAATTCCAGTTATTATCCCTAGCATTGCCTGCAAGTTTTCCCCCAAATATACCGGTACCCAAAAATTTGAATCATCTTTTCCCACTCACGTCCATCCTGTTCTGTTACTGTATATCCATATATTCATTCAGGCCACCTTGTGCTCTATGTCATGGCCTAGATATATTAGCTAGCTACAAAATGCCACATTAAATTCCAGTGATTATCCATAGCATACCGAGCAATGCTAACATGACATTCGGGAATTCCCATCATTTGGATAAACTTTTTCAACGGAGTTTCTTTCTGTTCCGGTAGTATACAATCATAAGGACATTCAGGCCACCATGTGCCCTATGTCATAGCCTAGAAGCATGGACTAGCTCCAGTAATCAACACTAAATTCCAGTTATTATCCCTAGCATGGCCTGCAATTCTTCCCCCAAAAATACATGTACCCCAAAATTTGATCTTCTTTTCCACTTACATCCTTTCTGTTCTGTTACTGTATACCCAAATATCCATTCAGGCCACCTTGCGCTCTATGTCATGTCCTAGATATATTAGCTAGCTACAAAATCCCACATTGAATTCCAGTTATTATCCATAGCATACCGAGCAATGCTAACATGACATTCGGGAACCCCCATAATGTGGATAAACTTTTTCAACGGAGTTTCTTTCTGTTCCGGTAGTAAACAGTCATAAGGACATTCAAGCCACCATGTGCCCTATGTCATAGCCTAGGAGCATGGACTAGCTCCAGTAATCAACACTAAATTCCAGTTATTATCCCTAGCATGGCCTGCAATTCTTCCCCGAAAAATACATGTACCCCAAAATTTGAATCTTTTCCCATTTACATCCTTTCTGTTCTGTTACTGTATACCCAAATATCCATTCAGGCCACCTTGCGCTCTATGTCATGTCCTAGATATATTAGCTAGCTACAAAATCCCACATTGAATTCCAGTTATTATCCACAGCATACCGAGCAGTGCTCACATTACATTCGGGTACCCCCATAATTTGGATGAACTTTTTCAACTTGTTTTCTTTCTGTTCCGGTAGTAAACAGTCATAAACTCATTCAGGCCACCATGTGCCCTATGTCATAGCCTAGGAGCATGGACTAGCTCCAGTAATCAACACTAAATTCCAGTTATTATCCCTAGCATAGCCTGCAAGTTTTCCCCCAAATATACCGGTACCCAAAAATTTCAATCATCTTTTCCCACTCACGTCCACCCTGTTCTGTTACTGTATATCCATATATTCATTCAGGCCACCTTGTGCTCTATGTCATGGCCTAGATATATTAGCTAGCTACAAAATGCCACATTAAATTCCAGTTATTATCCATAGCATACTGAGCAATGCTAACATGACATTCGGGAACCCTCATAATTTGGATAAACTTTTTCAACGGAGTTTCTTTCTGTTCCGGTAGTATACAGTCATAGGCACATTCAGGCCACCATGTGCCCTATGTCATAGCCTAGGAGCATGGACTAGCTTCAGAAATCAACACTAAATGCCAGTTATTATCCCAAGCATGGCCTGCAATTCTTCCCCCAAAAATACGGGTACATCGAAATTTGTATCTTCTTTTTCGACTTACATCCTTTCTGTTCTGTTACTGTATACACAAATATCGATCCAGGCCACCTTGTGCTCTATGTCATGGCCTAGATATATTAGCTAGCTACAAAATCCCACATTGAATTCCAGTTATTATCCATAGCATACCGAGCAATGCTCACATGACATTCGGGTACCTCCATAATTTGGATGAACTTTTCCAACTTGTTTTCTTTCTGTTCCGGTAGTAAACAGTCATAAACTCAATCAGGCCACCATGTGCCCTATGTCATAGCCTAGGAGCATGGACTAGCTCCAGTAATCAACACTAAATTCCTGTTATTATCCCTAGCATGGCCTGCAAGTTTCCCCCCAAATATACCGGTACCCAAAAATTTGAATCATCTTTTCCCACTTACGTCCACCCTGTTCTGTTACTGTATATCCATATATTCATTCAGGCCACCTTGTGCTCTATGTCATGGCCTAGATATATTAGCTAGCTACAAAATGCCACATTAAATTCCAGTTATTATCCATAGCATACCGAGCAATGCTAACATGACATTCGGGAACCCTCATAATTTGGATAAACTTTTTCAACGGAGTTTCTTTCTGTTCCGGTAGTATACAGTCATAAGGACATTCAGGCCAGCATGTGCCCTATGCCATAGCCTAGGAGCATGGACTAGCCCCAGTAATCAACACTAAATTCCAGTTATTATCCTTAGCATTGCCTGCAATTCTTCCCCGAAAAATACATGTACCCCAAAATTTGAATCTTTTCCCACTTAGATCCTTTCTGTTCTGTTACTGTATACCCAAATATCCATTCAGGCCACCTTGCGCTCTATGTCATGTCCTAGATATATTAGCTAGCTACAAAATCCCACATTGAATTCCAGTTATCCATACCATACCGAGCAGTGCTCACATTACATTCGGGTACCCTCATAATTTGGTTGAACTTTTTCAACCGAGTTTCTTTCTGCTCCGGTAGTATACAGTTATAAGGACATTCAGGCCACCATGTGCCCTGTGCCATAGCCTAGGAGCATGGACTAGCTTCAGAAATCAACACTAAATGCCAGTTATTATCCCTAGCATGGCCTGCAATTCTTCCCCCAAAAATACGAGTATCCCAAAATTTGAATTTTTCTTTTTCGACTTGCATCCTTTCTGTTCTGTTACTGTATACCCAAATATCGATTCAGGCCACCTCGTGCTCTACGTCATGGCCTAGATATACTAGCTAGCTACAAAACCCCACATAGAATTCCAGTTATTATCCATAGCATACCGAGCAATGCTAACATGACATTCGGGTACCCCCATAACTTGGATAAACTTTTTCAACTGAGTTTCTTTCTGTTCCGGTAGTATACAGTCATAAGGACATCCAGCCCACCATGTGCCCTATGTCATAGCCTAGAAGCATGGACTAGCTACAGAAATCAACACTAAATTCCAGTTATTACCCCTAGCATGGCCTGCAATTCTTCCCCGAAAAATACATGTACCCCAAAATTTGAATCACTTCCCACTTACATCCTTTCCGTTCTGTTACTGTATACCCAAATATCCATTCAGGCCACCTTGCGCTCTATGTCATGTCCTAGATATATTAGCTAGCTACAAAATCCCACATTGAATTCCAGTTATTATCCATAGCATACCGAGCAGTGCTCACATTACATTCGGGTACCCTCATAATTTGGCTGAACTTTTTCAACCAAGTTTCTTTCTGTTCCGGTAGTATACAGTCATAAGGACATTCAGGCCACCATGTGCCCTATGCCATAGCCTAGAAGCATGGACTAGCTACAGAAATCAACACTAACTGCCAGTTATTATCCCTAGCATGGCCTGCAATTCTTCCCCCAAATATACGGGTACACCGAAATTTGCATCTTCTTTTTCGACTTACATCCTTTCTGTTCTGTTACTGTATACCCAAATATCGATTCAGGCCACCTCGTGCTCTACGTCATGGCCTAGATATACTAGCTAGCTACAAAATCCTACATAGAATTCCAGTTATTATCCATAGCATACAGAGCAATGCTAACATGACATTCGGGTACCCCCATAACTTGGATAAACTTTTTCAACTGAGTTTCTTTCTGTTCCGGAAGTATACAGTCATAAGGACATTCAGGCCACCATGTGCCCTATGTCATAGCCTAGAGGCATGGACTAGCTACAGAAATCCACACTAACTGCCAGTTATTATCCCTAGCATGGCCTGCAATTCTTCCCCCAAATATACGGGTACACCGAAATTTGCATCTTCTTTTTCGACTTACATCCTTTCTGTTCTGTTACTGTATACCCAAATATCGATCCAGGCCACCTTGTGCTCTATGTCATGGCCTATATATATTAGCTAGCTACAAAATCCCACATTGAATTTCAATTATTATCCATAGCATACCGAGCAATGCTCACATGACATTCGGGTACCCCCATAATTTGGATGCACTTTTTCAACTTGTTTTCTTTCTGTTCCGGTAGTAAACAGTCATAAACTCATTCAGGCCACCATGTGTCCTATGTCATAGCCTAGGAGCATGGACTAGCTCCAGTAATCAACACTAAATTCCAGTTAATATCCCTAGCATGGCCTGCTAGTTTTCCCCCAAATATACCGGTACCCAAAAATTTGAATCATCTTTTCCCACTCACGTCCACCCTGTTCTGTTACTGTATATCCATATATTCATTCAGGCCACCTTGTGCTCTATGTCATGGCCTAGATATATTAGCTAGCTACAAAATGCCACATTAAATTCCAGTTATTATCCATAGCATATCGAGCAATGCTAACATGACATTCGGGAACCCCCATAATTTGGATAAACTTTTTCAACGGAGTTTCTTTCTGTTCCGGTAGTATACAGTCATAAGGACATTCAGGCCACCATGTGCCCTATGTCATAGCCTAGGAGCATGGACTAGCTCCAGTAATCAACACTAAATTCCAGTTATTATCCCTAGCATGGCCTGCAATTCTTTCCCGAAAAATACATGTACCCCAAAATTTGAATCTTTTCCCACTTACATCCTTTCTGTTCTGTTACTGTATACGCAAATATCCATTCAGGCCACCTTGCGCTCTATATCATGTCCTAGATATATTAGCTAGCTACAAAATCCCACATTGAATTCCAGTTATTATCCATAGCATACCGAGCAGTGCTCACATTACATTCGGTACCCTCATAATTTGGTTGAACTTTTTCAACCGAGTTTCTTTCTGTTCCGGTAGTATACAGTCATAAGGAGATTCAGGCCACCATGTGCCCTATGCCATAGCCTAGGAGCATGGACTAGCTTCAGAAATCAACACTAAATGCCAGTTATTATCCCTAACTTGGCCTGCAATTCTTCCCCCAAAAATACGGGTATCCCAAAATTTGAATCTTCTTTTTCGACTTAAATCCTTTATGTTCTGTTACTGTATACCCAAATATCGATTCAGGCCACCTCGTGCTCTACGTCATGGCCTAGATATACTAGCTAGCTACAAAATCCCACAGAGATTTCCAGTTATTATCCATAGCATACCGAGCAATGCTAACATGACATTCGGGTACCCCCATAACTTGGATAAACTTTTTCAACTGAGTTTCTTTCTGTTCCGGTAGTATACAGTCATAAGGACATTCAGGCCACCATGTGCCCTATGTCATAGCCTAGAAGCATGGACTAGCTACAGAAATCAATACTAACTGCCAGTTATTATCCCTAGCATGGCCTGCAATTCTTCCCCTAAAAATACATGTACCCCAAAATTTGAATCTTTTCCCACTTACATCCTTTCTGTTCTGTTACTGTATACCCAAATATCCATTCAGGCCACCTTGCGCTCTATGTCATGTCCTAGATATATTAGCTAGCTACAAAATCCCACATTGAATTCCAGTTATTATCAATAGCATACCGAGCAGTGCTCACATTACATTCGGGTACCCTCATAATTTGGTTGAACTTTTTCAACCGAGTTTCTTTCTGTTCCGGTAGTATACAGTCATAAGGACATTCAGGCCACCATGTGCCCTATGCCATAGCCTAGGAGCATGGACTAGCTTCAGAAATCAACACTAAATGCCAGTTATTATCCCTAACTCGGCCTGCAATTCTTCCCCCAAAAATACGGGTATCCCAAAATTTGAATCTTCTTTTTCGACTTAAATGCCTTATGTTCTGTTACTGTATACCCAAATATCGATTCAGGCCACCTCGTGCTCTACGTCATGGCCTAGATATACTAGCTAGCTACAAAATCCCACAGAGATTTCCAGTTATTATCCATAGCATACCGAGCAATGCTAACATGACATTCGGGTACCCCCATAACTTGGATAAACTTTTTCAACTGAGTTTCTTTCTGTTCTGGTAGTATACAGTCATAAGGACATTCAGGCCACCATGTGCCCTATGTCATAGCCTAGAAGCATGGACTAGCTACAGAAATCAATACTAACTGCCAGTTATTATCCCTAGCATGGCCTGCAATTCTTCCCACAAATATACGGGTACACCGAAATTTGCATCTTCTTTTTCGACTTACATCCTTTCTGTTCTGTTACTGTATACCCAAATATCGATCCAGGCCACCTTGTGCTCTATGTCATGGCCTATATATATTAGCTAGCTACAAAATCTCACATTGAATTTCAGTTATTATCCATAGCATACCGAGCAATGCTCACATGACATTCGGGTACCCCCATAATTTGGATGCACTTTTTCAACTTTTTTTCTTTCTGTTCCGGTAGTAAACAGTCATAAACTCATTCAGGCCACCATGTGCCCTATGTCATAGCCTAGGAGCATGGACTAGCTCCAGTAATCAACACTAAATTCCAGTTATTATCCCTAGCATGGCCTGCCAGTTTTCCCCCAAATGTACCGGTACCCAAACATTTGAATCATCTTTTCCCACTCACGTCCACCCTGTTCTGTTAATGTATATCCATATATTCATTCTGGCCACCTTGTGCTCTATGTCATGGCCTAGATATATTAGCTAGCTACACAATGCCACATTAAATTCCAGTTATTATCCATAGCATACCGAGCAATGCTAACATGACATTCGGGAACCCCCATAATTTGGATAAACTTTTTCAACGGAGTTTCTTTCTGTTCCGGTAGTATACAGTCATAAGAACATTCAAGCCACCATGTGCCCTATGTCATAGCCTAGGAGCATGGACTAGCTCCAGTAATCAACACTAAATTCCAGTTATTATCCCTAGCATGGCCTGCAATTCTTCCCCGAAAAATACATGTACCCCAAAATTTGAATCTTTTCCCACTTACATCCTTTCTGTTCTGTTACTGTATACGCAAATATCCATTCAGGCCACCTTGCGCTCTATATCATGTCCTAGATATATTAGCTAGCTACAAAATCCCACATTGAATTCCAGTTATTATCCATAGCATACCGAGCAGTGCTCACATTACATTCGGGTACCTTCATAATTTGGTTGAACTTTTTCAACCGAGTTTCTTTCTGTTCCGGTAGTATACAGTCATAAGGACATTCAGGCCACCATGTGCCCTATGCCATAGCCTTGGAGCATGGACTAGCTTCAGAAATCAACACTAAATGCCAGTTATTATCCCTAGCATGGCCTGCAATTCTTCCCCCAAATATACGGGTACACCGAAATTTGCATCTTCTTTTTCGACTTACATCCTTTCTGTTCTGTTACTGTATACCCAAATATCCATTCAGGCCACCTTGCGCTCTATGTCATGTCCTAGATATATTAGCTAGCTACAAAATCCCACATTGAATTCCAGTTATTATCCATAGCATACCCAGCAATTCTCACGTGACATAAGGGTACCCCCATAATTTGGATAAACTTTTTCATCTGAGTTTCTTTCTGTTCCGGTAGTTCACAGTCATAAACACATCCAGGCCACCATGTGCCCTATGTCATAGCCTAGGAGCATGGACTAGCTCCAGTAATCAACACTAAATACCAGTTATTATCCCTAGCATGGCCTGCTATTCTTCCCCGAAAAATACATGTACCCCAAAATTTGAATCTTTTTCCACTTACATCCTTTCTGTTCTGTTACTGTATACCCAAATATCCATTCAGGTCACCTTGTGCTCTATGTCATGGCCTAGATATATTAGCTAGCTACAAAATCCCACATAGAATTCCAGTTATTATCCATAGCATACCGAGCAATGCCAACATGACATTCGGGTACCCCCATAATTTGGATAAACTTTTTCATCTGAGTTTCTTTCTGTTCCGGTAGTTCACAGTCATAAACACATCCAGGCCACCATGTGCCCTATGTCATAGCCTAGGAGCATGGACTAGCTCCAGTAATCAACACTAAATTCCAGTTATTATCCCTAGCATGGCCTGCAAGTTTTCCCCCAAATATACCGGTACCCAAAAATTTGAATCATCTTTTCACACTCACGTCCACCTTGTTCTGTTACTGTATATCCATATATTCATTCAGGCCACCTTGTGCTCTATGTTATGGCCTAGATATATTAGCTAGCTACAAAATAATAACTGGAATTCAATGTGGGATTTTGTAGCTAGCTACAAAATCCCACATTGAATTGCAGTTATTACCCATAGCATACCGACCAATGCTCACATTACATTCGGGTACCCTCATAATTTGGCTGAACTTTTTCAACTGAGTTTCTTTCTGTTCCGGTAGTATACAGCCATAAGGACATTCAGGCCACCATGTGCCCTATTCCAAAGCCTAGGAGCATGGACTAGCTACAGAAATCAGCACTAAATGCCAGTTATTATCCCTAGCATGGCCTGCAATTCTTCCCCCAAAAATACGGGTACCCCAAAATTTGAATCTTCTTTTTCAACTTACATCCTTTCTGTTCTGTTACTGTATACCCACATATCGATTCAGGCCACCTTGTACTCTATGTCATGGCCTAGATATATTGGCTACCTAAAAAGTCCCACATTCAATTTCAGTTATTATCCGTAGCATAGCCGGCAATTTCGACATGACATTCGGGTACCCCATAATTTGGAGAAACCCCATAGTTTGAGTTATCTTTTTTAGCTTAGATACTTCCCGTTCCGTTACTATATACCCAAATATCTATTCAGGCCAGCCTGGGCCCTATGTCAGGACCTGTATATATTGGCTAGCTATATAATCCTACATGGAATTTCAGTTATTATCCGTAGCATGGTCAGAAATTCTCACATGGCATTCGGGTACCCCATAATTTGGAGAAACTTTTTCTGTTCCGTAAGTATAACGTCATACGGTGAATCCATGTGACCTATGCCATAGTCTAGTAGCATGTACTATCTACAAAACCAGCACTGAATTTTTAGTATCCTGAGCATGGCCTGCATCTCCCCCCCCCCCCCAATATACAGGCACCTCACATTTTTAGCGAACTTTTGTCAGCTTAGATCCTTCCTGTTCTGTTACTATAAACCCATATATCTATTCAGGCCACCCTGTGCCCTATGACATGGCCTCCATATGTTGACCAGCTACAAAATCCCACAACGAATTTCAGTTATTATCCGTAGCATAGCCAGCAATTCTCACATGACATTCGGGTACCCCCATAATCTGTATGAACTTTTCGACTGAGTTCCTTTCTGTTTCGGTAGTACACAGTCATAAGGACATTCACGCCACCATGTGCCCTATGCCATAGCCTAGGAGCATGGAGTACCAACAAAAATCAACACTAAATTCCACTTATTATCCCTCTCATGGTTTGCAATTCTTTCCCCAAAAATACGGGTACCCCCAAATTTGAATCATCTTTTTCTACTTGCATGCTTTCTGTTCTGTTACTGTATATCCAAATATCCATTCAGGCCACCTTGTGGTCTATGCCGTGGCCTAGATATATTGGCTAGCTACAAAATCTCACATTGAATTCCAGTTATTCTCCATAGCATACCCAGCAATTCTCATATCACATTCGGGTACCAAACAATTTGGATGAACTTTTTCAACTGAATTCCTTTCTGTTCCGGTAGTATAGAGTCATAAGCACATTCACGCCGCCTTGTGCTCTGTCATGGCCTATATTGGCTAGCTACAAAATTCCACATTGAATTCCAGTTATTATCTATGGCATATGCAGCAACTCTCATATGACATTCGGGTACCCCCCGAATTTAAATGGTTTGTTTTGCTCATATCCTTCCTGTTTTAGTATCAGATCCACCATGTACCCTATAGCATAGCCTAGAAACATGGCTAGCTGCAAAAAAGAAACCCCCATTGAATGTCACTTATCATGTCCTTCCAATGTTAACTCTCATTCGATTACCCAATAATGTTGATGAACTTCTTCACATTAGGTTGTTGTTGTTCGGGAACTATACAGTCACAATGAGACTCAGGCCAACGTGCGTCCTTTGGCAAGGTGTGGGTTACAGTCCAATAATACCGTGAAGTGGTTATCCGGAATGAGTTTGTAGACTGCGATGCCTATTTTACCCGTCCCCCCGACCCTCTTCCACACTTTCTGCGCTATCTCCGGAACGACAACAAATGGAGAGCTGAAACTCCGTGACTTTATAGTTTATCATACTGGGGTCCTTTTGAACCTATTTCAATAACCAACCGAGCAGCGGATCATGGGTAAATTCAAGATGGCGGCCACGTTGTGTACCAGAAAATGATGTTTTCGTCATATTTATTCAATCAAAGTTTCTGCTTACCCGCTATGAAAAGTGGGCAAAAACTATTTTATTTCACTTCACATTAATATTTACGAATGTATTAGGCATAAATAAAACATTGAAAAAATTGACCCAAAATCACGTTTTTGAAAATGACGTTAATGTGACGTCACCAAAGCGGCCATCTTGTATTTTTTTTTGCCTTTTCTGGTAGAGCCTGACACAAGGTAAAGTGTGGTATGTTTGAGCTACATAGCGCAAGGGGTAAGAAAAATAATTAGCTGGGACCATTTTGCCTCCCCTCTCCCCTCGGCCTGGACATGTCCCAAAAAGCCCAGGCCAGATAGGTTTAAACTACCAAAGTATTGCGAAGTGTATCTGCAATGTATATCATGTTACAACTCGAAGGTGAAGATCACATCAGAATACTGAATTTAATATAGTGTCTTGAATACATTTTAAATTTATGATTCACCAACCATCTTGTAACTTTACTGTTATGAGTGTTATTCATTGACATAATGCAAAACGACAAGGCCCCAACTTAAACAAATTGCTTACAAAAGCTAAGCATGAGGTAAGTCCCAATCGAGTCTATACAACATCAAAATGCGGAGACGTACGATTTAAATGTTGTCTAAATATCACTATTGGCAGTTCATATCTCTTTCGGAAAACTAACACATACTTCAAAATTACATATAATATGAACTGTAAGTCTAGAAATGCTCTGTGTGTTCTGACTTGAAACGGATGTGGCGCTGCATATATAGGCCAGTAGTAGGGAAAGCGTCAATTGAGGTCATTTGACCCCTGAATTTGAGTGCATTTGTGGAGGGAACGTGGAGGAGAGGTCATTGAGTGCAAGTGTGGGAGGTGGGGTCAAAATGGCGGCCTGTGGGGTCAAAATGGCGGCCTGTGGGAGGTGGGGTCAAAATGGCGGCCTGTGGGAGATGGAGGGGATGTATTCAGGATGTATTCTTCCGCGGTGATGCGGTCTGGCGGTGATGCGGTCTGCCTCCGCGGAGAAAAAGTAGTCCCTAGACTGGAAATACGCTGCATGGTCCGATGGGGTCGAGTGAGGTATCAAAGTGAAGGTTATCGGTTGGTGTGAATGAGGCGTGACCTTTGGACATGTATAGACTTGTTTGTCTGGGGTTTTTCCCCATGCCGTCATTGACTCCCAAACTGGTGGTGGTCAAAATGGCGGCATCGAGTGAGAGATCAAGGCATGTCCTGACTTGTTCTGGGTTGTACAGTTCTGCCATGCGGAGGGTGGGTACTAGTATTTCGCTGACGTCCTAGTAATAAACATAGTCTATAGGTGTTGTACCATGTTAATAGGATCAGTCTAGCATCTGTACCACCCTAGGGTCGAGCGTTTATCGTCCCGTGTATCTCCGCAAGAAAACAACAAACAAAATGGCGGCTCCAGGATGCTGTGGGGACGCCCTTCCCACATCACGGCGTCGTAGCGCCATCTGCACACATTGACGCAAGGGAGACAACTCGTGTGGCGTAAGGGTATGGAAATAGCCGTGTTGGAGCTAGGGGAGCCCCTAGTGGACCGATGGGGTCGAGTGAGGTATCAAAGTGAAGCCTACGTGAGGGGGCATCTGATGGGCTGGGTGTGGGGTTGAAATAGCGGAATTCTGCGCATGCGCGGTGGCCCAAGGGTATGAACATAGACGTTTTGAGAGCTAGGGGAGCCCCTAATAGCCCAATCGAGTTGTATGAGGTATCAAAGTGAAGCATTCGTGAAGGGGCATCTCACTGGACTAGTGGGTTGACATAGCGTCGTTCTGCGCATGCGCGGTGGCCCAAGGGTATGGAAATAGACGTTTCGGGAGCTAGGGGAGCCACTATTGGTCCAGTGGGGTCATATGAGGTATCCATGTGAAGCATTCGTGAAGGGGCATCTTACTCGACTAGTGGGTTGACATAGCGTCATTCTGCGCATGCGCGGTGGCCCAAGGGTATGAACATAGACGTGTTGAGAGCTAGGGGAGTCCCTAATGCGCCGATGGAGTTGAGTGAGGTATCAAAGTGAAGCATTCGTGAAGGGGCATCAGATGGGTTGGGTGTGCGGTTGGAATATCATTCTGCGCATGCGCAGACTTAATGCGGAGCTCTCGTCCAATCAGAAGCGAGTATTTCAAATCCGTCACAGAGCTCTCGTCCAATCAGAAGCGAGTATTTTGACCCGGTGCATTATGGGACATATCCAAGATGGCGGCACGTATGTTCAAGATGGCGGCACATCCGGTGTCGAAAACTGGTCATTTCGTCGGGATGTGGTCACCTAGTGTCGAAAACTGGACCCTGTATGGGTCCCCCTACACGTTTTGGGGTCTTGTGAAGCCTAGGTGAGGGAGTTACACTAGGGTGTCGTATCCATTCTGCTGCGCAGGTCACGTGGGGGTTGTGCCGTCACTTCCGGGTTTTCACTAAAACTACCTCCAAACCCAGAGTTTCAATGTTCAACCGCCGGGGTGTTTTCCCGCCCCGCCCCGCCCCGGCCGCAACGCGCGCGCGCGTTCTCCGGCAGTGCGCGTCATCACCGGCAGTGCGCGCACGGGACAAAAGGTCACATCCAAGTGACAATGTTGCGGCATCGATATAGTCAGAGCTTGAGCACAAAAAGGGGATTCTGTGCTGCATGGTCCGATGGGGTCGAGTGAGGTATCAAAGTGAAGCATTCGTGAAGGGGCATCTGATGGGCTGGGTGTGGGGTTGACATATCGTCATTCTGCGCATGCGGAGTATATAAAAGTGAATTTTCCCCTCTTTTATGCAAATTAGGGGGAAACTGGGGGCGGCTCTCGTCCAATCAGAAGCGAGTATTTTGCCCCGGTGCATTATGGGCCATATCCAAGATGGTGGCACGTATGTTCAAGATGGCGGCACGTCCGGTGTCATCTCCGGCAATGCCCGGCCCTCTCCGGTACAACAGATAGCCTTTGCAGGTCAAAAATAGTTTCATGTATTCCTCCGCGGTGATGCGCTCTGGTGGTGATGTGGTCTGCCTCCACGGGCAGAAAGTAGTCCCACGGAATGTACACCCTGCCTGGGGGGTTTTCCCCCGGCCCGCTGACCTGTTTGTTGTTGTTGCCTTGCACTAATCCATCAGAATAGTGCTTATTACGCTGTAGAGCTACGTATAGGCGTATATAACAGGTCGCTCTGCGTCCTACACCTCCATTCCGGCGGAATGACGGACACCCATGCGTCTCGGATTTTACAGCATGCCACCGTGGTAAATTCATTCACGGATTACCGAGCAGTGGTTCGGTCCATGTTTGCAGATGGCGACGACAACGAGGGGCGACGCCAGATCCTGAACGAGTTCACAGAAGCTGTCCTTGACAGAGTGCACTCGATGGAGAGGTGTGCCATCACTCACCACTACTGGACTATGACAGCCATCCTTGATGCTCGGGCTATGGACCACGAGCGCTCACGCCGGAACCAGCGACGGCTGGTTGGCCTAGTCATGGTCTGTGCCCTATTGACCCTGGCGCTGTGGCATTGACAGTGGGACTATAAATACGAGAGACAGACACCGTGTGTGTCATTCACCGATCGTGATTGGATCAAGCATGTTACCCGTCCTACGAGCCATCCTGCCCCTTACACCCCGGGTGGGGTTACCCGTCTATGAAGATCAAGTCACCCTGGTGGAAGACCGTGGAGATGTTTGCTGGGCGCCCGCTGAGACCGTATCGAATACGGTGACGCTACCTCGTGACGGCTGGACCAAATTTAAACGGGTGTTGAGCGGCGAGCTCGACGGACACCTCATCCACATAGACAATGCCATCTACGTATACCGTACCGCCTTCTTCCTACGCCTGGGCCGCTATCAAGACCCTACGCGAGGCTTCACCCTAGTTCCCGATCTGTGGACAGCCTTGGAGAAAGTGGTGCCTATTGTGGACCAGCTCTTTACACCGGACGAGCGGTCATCAAACCAGTTGGGGTGGGCTCGTGCTATGGAGTACGCGCTGGCTGAACCCCATTAGCAACTGTCTAGCCATGAACCCGACGACGATGCCATTGATTACCCGGCTAGACTCAGTCAGCCCCGTGATATGACCACCTGATCCTTTTGATCTCACGGGGTTCTCCCTATAAATACGAGAAACAGTCAAATCTGGTACCATTCACTTACTGACCATGGCGGAGCATATGATACTGGCGTATCTCAGCTTGACCCTCGAGGTTTTCCTGCACGTGTATGCGGATAAGGTCGATATCATGGAGGAGGTGGGAGACATCTGTGATGCGGACCCTACACAACCGTGCCCGGCTCACATTCGTCTGTCTCGAGAGGGCTGGACCAAATTCAAACGTGTGTTGCCTGGTGAACTGGACGGCGACCTCATCCACTTGTGTCACGATGTGTACATCCGACGCGGCCCTTTCTTTGCTCAATTGGCTCGGCTAGATGGGCGTACAGTGCATTTTACCCTTCACCCTGATCTATGGTCTGCATTGGAAGATGCCGTGGTAGATGTGGATGAAGTGCTTATCAAGCGGTCATCAGACGAGTTGGACTGGTCATTGACCATGGACACTGTGAAAGCCAATGAAGAAAATCAGAAAGAAACTCCGGCCCAAGATATACCCGTTATAAATAAACGATAGAGCCAGGGTGCATCATCATTTTGTCACCATGAAGCGCTGGGAGAAGGTGTTGGATAACTTATACTACAGTCCCGACAGTCCGGCGGCCTATAGTGCATTGTCGGCTCTCTATTGAGCGACCAAACCCCAGGGGATACAACGTGCCCAAGTCCGAGATTGGTTAAGAAGACAAGACACCTATACCTTACATCGAGCTGTCCGTCGCCATTTTCTACGGAACCGGGTCATCGTGGGAGGAATAGATGCCCAGTGGCAAGCGGATTTGGTCGATATGAGCGCCTTTGTCAAACACAACGATGAGAATCGGTATATCTTGACGTGCATCGATAACGGGGACAAATCTCATAGCGGCGTTCAAAGACATCTTCAAGACCGGGCGCAAACCTTTGTATTTGCAAACCGACGAAGGCACGGAATTCCTCAACAGACCGTTCCAAGCCTTTCTCAAGAAACAGAAGGTGTTTTTCTTCCATACGTACAACGAGACCAAGGCTTCCGTGGTGGAAAGGTTCAACAGGACATTCAAAGGCCGCATGTATAAATATTTCACCTATAAGAATACAAGGCGGTACATCGATGTTCTCCCGAAACTGGTGAGGGGTTACAATCGAGCCTATCATCGGAGTATAGAGAGAGCCCCCATTACCGTGACCCAACGCAATGAAGCCCAAGTCCGGCGTGACTTGTACCCCAGGCCACCGCAGCGAACGACGAAGGCGGTGTACAAGGTCGGGGACCCTGTACGGATCAGTAAAGTCAAGGGCAAGTTCGAGAAAAGTGACTTGCCCAACTGGAGCGATGAGCACTTCCTGATTAAACGGCGCCTACCCCGACAGCGGCGAGTCTATGAACTGGAAGATCTCCAAGGGGAAACGTTGCTGGGCACGTTTTACGAGACGGAATTACAGCCTGTTGTAAAAACACAGCAAGACTACTACACGGTGGAGCAGATTTTGAAAACGGAACGTCGATGTAGCAAACTGTTTCATTTCGTCAAATGGCAAGGCTGGCCCAGTTCCTTCAATTCCTGGGTCGCTGCCAACCAGGTGAAACGACTATAAAGCGAGACACCACTGCCGTCCTCCTTCATTCCACGTCCGACCACAGTGCTATGGACCAACAGCAGCTGCCTCTGAACACAGCGTCTCCCAAAACGCGCAAAGCACAAGTGGGCTTTGTGGTGATAGTGCTAACCCTGCTGAGTGTGCTGTACGGAGGTGTGTTTTACGACGTAGCCTATGTCAGCACGTTACTTAACCAATTGAGAACACCAGCCACCAGTGAAACCGGTCTACAGAGAGCACCAGTCGTATCGAGCCCAGTCACCACCACACCCCGTGTACAAGCCACGTCGAGCTCCACACCTACACCAAGAACACCCACTACGTCTCAACACCCACCAGATTTCATCCCTCACAGTGAACCGACAACGACGACCCACGTTGTACCCACCACCACCATCATCATCCCTCGCAGTGAACAGACAACGACGACCGACGTTGTACCCACCACCACTCCAGTTCACTCGTACCAAATTTACAAGAGCGGGTTACCAGACAACGGATACACCTCGAACCATGGACCCCCGTTGGCAGCATCCCTTCACGTGTCTCATCGCAGGACCGACGGGTTCCGGCAAAACGCACTTCGTCCGGAAGCTCCTTCAACACGCCGACAACATGATCACCCCACCCACTGCTCGAGTCGTGTGGTGTTACGGAGAATGACAGGAAGCGTATGCAGCAATGCCCCACATCCCGATCGTGGAAGGCCTACCCAACCTGACCGATTTGGAACCCGACACCTTGGTGGTTCTGGATGATCACATGGCGGAGACGGATGCGCGGGTGACCCAACTCTTTACCAAAGGCAGCTATCATCGACGGCTCGGCATCATCTACATTGTGCAGAATCTGTTCAATAAAACCAAAGAACATAGGAACATCAGCTTAAATGCCCACTACCTGGTGGTCTTCAAAAACCCGAGAGATACCACTCAACTGCTGCACCTGGCGATACAGATATATCCCGGCCGCACACCGTTTGCGTTGGAAGCCTTTAAAGATGCCACAACCCCTCAGCACGGTATATGCTCTTCGACCTCAAGCAAGCCACCCCCGACCACCTTCGACTACGGACCGGCATCTTTCCCGGAGAGGCCCACCACGTGTACATGCAAAAATAATGTAAACACACCCACAGTGGCTCCCCCAGCTGGGGTCTGTGTGTTTGATGATGGGGAATAATAAAAAGAATGAATACCACAGCAGGGTTATGTTCTCTGAAGTAGATAAAAGGAGCAGAGTTGTGGGTTCTAGCATTAGTTGTACAGGATGTCTGCGCGAGTACGGAAGCACGCTCCCACGCTCCGTGTATTGAAGACGGCCCCACCTGAGTTAGTCCGAACCATTGTACGCGGTGCGGACCCTGACCTTGTACGCTTTCTGTGCGAGATCGGGTACAACCTGTTAAAAGGCAACGTACCACTGACTCCGGCTCAGAAGACCAAGTTGGCCAAGCATAAGACAGGTCTCCGAACCCTAGTCCAGAAGCGGGTCCCTCAAACACAAAAGAAAAAGGTGTTACAGAAAGGCGGCTTTCTCGGGGCCATCTTAGCACCGTTGGCCGCTTCTGTGTTGGGTCCAGTATTGGGTGGACTCTTCGGCCGACAATGAACCACACGAAAAAAATGGTCCTCGTCGAACCACGGTTCCTGCAAAACCTCCAATCACCCTACCCTGTCCCACCTACGGTGAAGACCATAAACAGCCTCGATGGAGAGATGCAACAGATCTTAAGAGACCGGGGTTAAGCGACAGTGAGAAAGTACAACGGTACAATGAGACGCTTCAACGGTACATGATGTTCATGGACCAATACAAAACCCTCTGTACCCCACCACCACCGCTCCAACAGCCGGGTGGGGTACCACCCACAGACCCACAGTGGGTAGAAGACGAAGTGCTCAAGAGTGTACCTGCATCGTTCAAGAAACAAGCTGGCCTGGTATTACAACGGATGAAACAGAATCCTAACATGACTTGGAATGATAAAGGCGAACTCCTGGTACAGAATCAGGTGGTCCCCGGGACCCACATGACGGATTTAGTGAATGACCTGATGCGTAAACGCAGATCGCACACGGATCCTTGAGGATGGGAGGTCTTTGCTCAAGGCTTGAAAGACATGTATGTACCACAGGAATTGGTGGGGAACCCCCACCGCTGGGCCTTGATGCAGCAAACCCAGCAATCGCCGAGTGGCCCACTACCTTCTTGGGAATCCGAATGGCATCCGGAGTCACACCCCAAAACACCACTACAACGGGCACCTTATTTTCGCGCCTTTAAAAAACCACCCTTGATCAAGACACCCCACATCTCCAGAGCCGTGACACGTAGCAAGTCACCGCGACGAACACGACGCCGGACACAACCGCCCAAGGCTTGGAACACCTATTAAAACCAACAGCAGCAGCAGGACAGCTCAGTCGTCATGTTTTACCTCACCCTACCCAGTAACAGTTCGCTGGATGTGTTTCCTGGCAATACCGTGGCCAAGTACGTGACCCAGTTACCGCAACCGTTGCATTTACCTGGCCGGTGGGAATGTGGCCTTGTGGATATCCAATACCCTTACTCGTGGTACAACGTGCGAGCCAATGAAGTGTGGTACGAGGTGACCTACGAAGGAAAAGACACCCGACTCACCCTCCCCGAAGGCCAATACGATACGCCCAAGGAGTTCATCGGTGGGCTGTCAAGACTGTTGCATTATAAGGCTCTACGGCAGGTCACGAATAGTTCAAAACCCATCCAAGCCTATCCCTTCAAGAATCACGTGGACTTCGATTACAACGCACACAACGACAAGGCACAGCTTATCGTCACCGCCAACGCGAGTGTCGTACTGAGTCCTATCCTACAGCAAATGCTGGGCTTCGATCTACAGACGTTCGCTGGTCCCACCGAACACCAAGGCGAGATCCCGATGGATATGAAGTCGGTTATGTACGGACTCTACGTCTACTCGGACGTGGTGGACAACCACATCGTGGGCGATATCAACACACCTCTGTTACGGGTGGTGCCCATTAAAAATAAGTATGGCGATCAAGTCACCCACAGTTTCACCCACATGCTCTACCTCCCCGTACGACAAACTGACATCAACACGATCACAGTGGATATAAGAGATGACACGGGACGACCGGTGGCATTCCAACGAGGAAAAGTGGTGCTGACACTTCATTTTCGACAAGCACGTGCTCCCCACTTTGTATAATGAAGGTGCCTTACGAGTGCAATGCACGCAGCTATATGGACTATTATGCCAAACAGGCCGGCGGTGGCTTTCCGGTGTTCAGTGGTGCACGCATGCAACGAGGACATGGACTGGGGAACATACTCGGCAGCATCGTCAAAACGTTCCTGCCCTTGGTGACGCGTGGGGTGAAAGCAATCGGCAAACAAGCAGTACGCAGTGGACTGCAAGTGGCCGGTGATGTCTTGGGGGTACGGCACCCAAAGAATCCTTGAAACGGCGGGCCAAAGAAGCGGGAGGCGTCTTGGTGGCCAAAGCACAACGTACCGTAGGGAATAAAAGACCTGCACCACCGAGACCACGCACCAGTCGACGACCGACCCAGCGACGACGCACATCGAAGACCCGGGATATCTTTTCTTAAAACATGTCCTTGATCCACGCCGAGTCCTGCCCCTCCACCAACAGTGAATTTGATTTGTGGACCGTACCGCCCACCCAGACCAGTGCCGAACAAGGATTATGGGTGGAGCATCTCCCGATCTCCAGCATCAACGCAACAGGGCCCATCGAGTTCACCATCAGTAATGCACATACGACCTATGTGGATTTAGCCCATACCTACTTGTATGTGAAAGCCAAGATCACCAATGGAGATGGCACCAGAATCGCCGACCAAGCAACGGTGGGCCCCACGAATCTCTGGCTGCACTCGATGTTTCAACAAGTGGATATATTTCTCAGCGACAAACTCATCAGTGACTCCACCAACACGTACCCCTATCGAGCCTACATCGAGACACTGTTGTCGTATGGCCGAGAGGCTAAAAAATCTCAGCTGACAACCGCTTTATTCTACCAGGACAAAGCCGAGCACATGGGCGCCGAGAACGACAATACGGGATATAGCAAACGGAAGGCTTTGACCGCGAACGGCGTCTCGGTGGATCTCATTGGTCGACTGCACGCAGACATGTTCATGCAAGACCGGTACCTCTTGAACAAGGTCCCCATCAAAATCCGACTGATACGAGCGCCTCCGACCTTCGCCTTGATGGCCACTGGAGATGCTGCCAATTACAAGATTGTCATCGAAGACGCAGTCCTGTATGTCCGAAAAGTGAAACCGAATCCAGCCGTTCAATTGGGACACATGAAAGCCTTGGAAACAAAACCAGCCCAGTACCCTATCCGACGTGTACAAACCAAAGTGTTCTCTGTGTCTGCTGGAAATACGACCGCCAACAAAGAAAACCTGTTCCTGGGGGAACTACCCAAGCGATTGATCCTGGCCTGTGTGGAAAATACCAGTTTCAGTGGAGCCTACCCAGAGAATCCGTTTGAATTTAAACATTTCGGCATCAATTTTGTGGCCCTGCATGTGGATGGACAACAGGTGCCAGCCACGGCCTTAACACCGAACTTTAGGCGCGCGAATTTCATTCGAGCCTATCAGAGCATGTTTACAGCCACCGGTAAAATCAACCAGGACGAAGGGAATTTCATCAATCGGGAGGACTACGGGCACGGATACACGTTGTTCTATTTCGATCTGATCCCCACCTTAGAGAACGACCATCAGCTGACCCTCGCCAAGCAAGGCAATTTACGGTTGGAAATCCACTTTCAACGAGCCCTCCGGAGCACCGTCAATGTGATCTGCTACGCCGAGTTTGACAACATCATTCAAGTGGACAAGGCGCGCAACGTGCTGTGTGACTTCTCCACCTAACATGGATACAGACCAGATAACCACCGTGCTGGAGAATGACCCAGAGACACGTATGGTCTTTCAAGGGGTGTTCGTCCGAGATGTGTTCCCAGTAGACCGCATGTATCCTGCTGCACACGTTCTCAACACGGACCCGATGGATCGGCCTGGTGAACATTGGGTGGCCGTGTACTTGACAGAACAGCAGGGGGAATGCTTTGACCCGTACGGCCTGCCACCCCTCCCTCCCGATTTAACAGACTTCATGGATCAAGGCACAGAGACGTGGTGTTGGAACAGTCAAACGTTGCAAAGCCTGACCAGTAGCGTGTGCGGACAATATTGCTTGTTTTACCTGTACCATCGATGCCGGGGAAGACCCTTATCTACCATCGTACAGATGTTTGGCGAGTATCCCAAGGCCGAGGACCGCGATGTACTCGTCTATGACTGGGCCGCCCATCATTTCAATGTACAAGCCCCGTTCTGGGCTTAAGTTCTTTCAATGTACATACGCCCGCTGTTCTGGGCTTAAGTTTACAAGCCCCCTGTTCTGGGCTTCAGTTCTAGCAAGCCCCTTGTTCTGGGCTTCAATGTACAAACCCCTTGTTCTGGGCTTGAGTTTTCACGTGGTTGTTCTCACGTTGTTGTTGTTACTGAATAAAAAACAAAATGAGATCTCACCAAAAAACCCTGTGTTGTGTGTTTTATTCATAATGCATCAATGTGGAGATTCAGTCAAACTGAAATCAGTGGTGTAGGATGGGGCCAAAATGTAACCCATCAAGGTTAGAATGCAAGAGCACTATAGTAAAATAGAGAGCCAATGAAATCAGCCCACAGACCAAGTACGTGTTTTGGTCTAGGTTTGGAGCGGGCATTTCATTGAGGTGCGTGTATACGGTGAGTGAAGAGACTCGTTCAACACGTATAGATTAAGTTTATGACTATAAGTTCTATGAACATAATGCATGAAAGTGGCTTTGAACACCGTATTAGCCAATCAGTGGCCTAGAATGGAGCCAAAGCTAACCCAGCCATGTCCAGAAAACATTACCCGGGTGTACAAGAACCCGGATGTAGGCGCGGACGTCAGCGAAAGCACACCGTGAGTACCCCAATTCGATTGGCTGATTGTTCAGCCGCTGATTGGTTCTTTTTCTCGACCGCTGATTGGCTCTTTTTTCTCGACCGCTGATTGGTCCAAATGGAACTGCCCATCTTTCCCAGGTTCATCTAGAATCCCCTTTTTGTGCTCAAGCTCTGACTATATCGATGCCGCAACATTGTCACTTGGATGTGACCTTTTGTCCCGCGCGCGCACTGCCGGTGATGACGCGCACTGCCGGAGAACGCGCGCGCGCGTTGCGGCCTGGGCGGGGCGGGGCGGGAAAACACCCCGGCGGTTGAACATTAAAACTCTTCTGGGTTTGGAGGTAGTTTTAGTGAAAACCCGGAAGTGACGGCACAACCCCCACGTAACCTGCGCAGCAGAATGGATACGACACCCTAGTGTAACTCCCTCACCTAGGCTTCACAAGACCCCAAAACGTGTAGCGGGACCCATACAGGGTCCAGTTTTCGACACTAGGTGACCACATCCCGACGAAATGACCAGTTTTCGACACCGGATGTGCCGCCATCTTGAACATACGTGCCGCCATCTTGGATATGTCCTATAATGCACCGGGTCAAAATACTCGCTTCTGATTGGACGAGAGCTCTGTGACGGATTTGAAATACTCGCTTCTGATTGGATGAGAGTCCGCATTGCGTCTGCGCATGCGCAGAATGATATTCCTACCGCACACCCAACCCATCTGATGCCCCTTCACGAATGCTTCACTTTGATACCTCACTCAACTCCATCGGCCCATTAGGGACTCCCCTAGCTCTCAACACGTCTATGTTCATACCCTTGGGCCACCGCGCATGCGCAGAATGACGCTATGTGAACCCACTAGTCGAGTAAGATGCCCCTTCACGAATGATTCACATGGATACCTCATATGACCCCACTGGACCAATAGTGGCTCCCCTAGCTCCCGAAACGTCTATTTCCATACCCTTGGGCCACCGCGCATGCGCAGAATGACGCTATGTCAACCCACTAGTCCAGTGAGATGCCCCTTCACGAATGCTTCACTTTGATACCTCATACAACTCGATTGGGCTATTAGGGGCTCCCCTAGCTCTCAAAACGTCTATGTTCATACCCTTGGGCCACCGCGCATGCGCAGAATGCCGCTATTTCAACCCCACACCCAGCCCATCAGATGCCCCCTCACCTAGGCTTCACTTTGATACCTCACTCGACCCCATCGGTCCACTAGGGGCTCCCCTAGTTCCAACACGGCTATTTCCATACCCTTAGGCCACACGAGTTGTCTCCCTTGCGTCAATGTGTGCAGATGGCGCTACGACGCCGTGATGTGGGAAGGGCGTCCCCACACCATCCTGGAGCCGCCATTTTGTTTGTTGTTTTCTTGCGGAGATACACGGGACGATAAACGCTCGACCCTAGGGTGGTACAGATGCTAGACTGATCCTATTAACATGGTACAACACCTATACATTATGTTTATTACTAGGACGTCAGCGAAATACTAGTACCCATCCTCCGCATGGCAGAACTGTACAACCCAGAACAAGTCAGGACATGCCTTGATCTCTCACTCGATGCCGCCATTTTGACCACCACCAGTTTGGGAGTCAATGACGGCATGGGGAAAAACCCCAGACAAACAAGTCTATACATGTCCAAAGGTCACGCCTCATTCACACCAACCGATAACCTTCACTTTGATACCTCACTCGACCCCATCGGACCATGCAGCGTATTTCCAGTCTAGGGACTACTTTTTCTCCGCGGAGGCAGACCGCATCAACGCCAGACCGCATCACCGCGGAAGAATACATCCTGAATACATCCCCTCCATCTCCCACAGGCCGCCATTTTGGCCCCACCTCCCACAGGCCGCCATTTTGACCCCACAGGCCGCCATTTTGACCCCACCTCCCACACTTGCACTCAATGACCTCTCCTCCACGTTCCCTCCACAAATGCACTCAAAATCAGGGGTCAAATGACCTCAATTGACGCTTTCCCTACTACTGGCCTATATATGCAGCGCCACATCCGTTTCAAGTCAGAACATACAGAGCATTTCTAGACTTACAGTTCATATTATATGTAATTTTGAAGTATGTGTTAGTTTTCCGAAAGAGATATGAACTGCCAATAGTGATATTTAGACAACATTTAAATCGTACGTCTCCGCATTTTGATGTTGTATAGACTCGATTGGGACTTACCTCATGCTTAGCTTTTGTAAGCAATTTGTTTAAGTTGGGGCCTTGTCGTTTTGCATTATGTCAATGAATAACACTCATAACAGTAAAGTTACAAGATGTTTGGTGAATCATAAATTTAAAATGTATTCAAGACACTATATTAAATTCAGTATTCTGATGTGATCTTCACCTTCGAGTTGTAACATGATATACATTGCAGATACACTTCGCAATACTTTGGTAGTTTAAACCTATCTGGCCTGGGCTTTTTGGGACATGTCCAGGCCGAGGGGGGAGGGGAGGCAAAATGGTCCCAGCTAATTATTTTTCTTACCCCTTGCGCTAGGTAGCTGAAACACACCACACTTTACCTTGCGTCAGGCTCTACCAGAAAAAGCAAAAAAAAATACAAGATGGCCGCTTTGGTGACGTCACATTAACGTCATTTTCAAAAACGTGATTTTGGGTCAATTTTTTCAATGTTTTATTTATGCCTGATACATTCGTAAATATTAATGTGAAGTGAAATAAAATAGTTTTTGCCCACTTTTCATAGCGGGTAAGCAGAAACTTTGATTGAATAAATATGACGAAAACATCATTTTCTGGTACACAACGTGGCCGCCATCTTGAATTTACCCATGATCCGCTGCTCGGTTGGTTATTGAAATAGGTTCAAAAGGACCCCAGTATGATAAACTATAATGTCACGGAGTTTCAGCTCTCCATTTGTTGTCGTTCCGGAGATAGCGCAGAAAGGGTGGAAGAGGGTCGGGGGGAGGGGGGGCGGGTAAAATAGGCATCGCAGTCTACAAACTCATTCCGGATAACCACTTCACGGTATTATTGGACTGTACCCCACACCTTGCCAAAGGACGCACGTTGGCCTGAGTCTCATTGTGACTGTATAGTTCCCGAACAACAACAACCTAATGTGAAGAAGTTCATCAACATTATTGGGTAATCGAATGAGAGTTAACATTGGAAGGACATGATAAGTGACATTCAATGGGGGTTTCTTTTTTGCAGCTAGCCATGTTTCTAGGCTATGCTATAGGGTACATGGTGGATCTGATACTAAAACAGGAAGGATATGAGCAAAACAAACCATTTAAATTCGGGGGGTACCCGAATGTCATATGAGAGTTGCTGTGTATGCCATAGATAATAACTGGAATTCAATGTGGAATTTTGTAGCTAGCCAATATAGGCCATGACAGAGAACAAGGCGGCGTGAATGTGCTTATGACTCTATACTACCGGAACAGAAAGGAATTCAGTTGGTACCCGAATGTGATGTGAGAATTGCTGGGTATGCTATGGAGAATAACTGGAATTCAATGTGAGATTTTGTAGCTAGCCAATATATCTAGGCCACGGCATAGACCACAAGGTGGCCTGAATGGATATTTGGATATAGCAGTAACAGAACAGAAAGCATGCAAGTAGAAAAAGATGATTCAAATTTGGGGGTACCCGTATTTTTGGGGAAAGAATTGCAAAACATGAGAGGGATAATAAGTGGAATTTAGTGTTGACTTTTGTTGGTACTCCATGCTCCTAGGCTATGGCATAGGGCACATGGTGGCGTGAATGTCCTTATGACTGTATACTACCGAAACAGAAAGGAACTCAGTCGAAAAGTTCATACAGATTATGGGGGTACCCGAATGTCATGTGAGAATTGCTGGCTATGCTACGGATAATAACTGAAATTCGTTGTGGGATTTTGTAGCTGGTCAACATATGGAGGCCATGTCATAGGGCACAGGGTGGCCTGAATAGATATATGGGTTTATAGTAACAGAACAGGAAGGATCTAAGCTGACAAAAGATCGCTAAAAATGTGAGGTGCCTGTATATTGGGGGGGGGGGAAGATGCAGGCCATGCTCAGGATAATAAAAATTCAGTGCTGGTTTTGTAGATAGTACATGCTACTAGACTATGGCATAGGTCACATGGATTCACCGTATGACGTTATACTTACGGAACAGAAAAAGTTTCTCCAAATTATGGGGTACCCGAATGCCATGTGAGAATTTCTGACCATGCTACGGATAATAACTGAAATTCCATGTGGGATTCTATAGCTAGCCAATATATACAGGCCCTGACATAGGGCCCAGGCTGGCCTGAATAGATATTTGGGTATATAGTAACGGAACAGGAAGTATCTAAGCTAAAACAGATAACTCAAACTATGGGGTACCAATATTTTGTGAGAAAAATTGCAGGCCATGCTAAGGATAATAACTAAAATTCAATGCTGATTTCTGCAGCTAGTCCATAGTGGTTTGTATGTGCTCCTAGGCTATGGCACAAGGCACATGGCGGCCTGAATGTGCTTATGACTGTATACTGTATACTACCGGAACAGAAAGCTCATTTGAAAAAGTTCATCCAAATTATGGGGGTACCCGAATGTACCCGAATGTCATGTCGAAATTGCCGGCTATGCTACGGATAATAACTGAAATTGAATGTGGGACTTTTTACCTAGCCAATATATCTAGGCCATGATATAGAGTACAAGGTGGCCTGAATCGATATGTGGGTATACAGTAACAGAACAGAAAGGATGTAAGTTGAAAAAGAAGATTCAAATTTTGGGGTACCCGTATTTTTGGGGGAAGAATTGCAGGCCATGCTAGGGATAATAACTGGCATTTAGTGTTGATTTCTGTAGCTAGTCCATGCTCCTAGGCTATGGAATAGGGCACATGGTGGCCTGAATGTCCTTATGGCTGTATACTACCGGAACAGAAAGAAACTCAGTTGAAAAAGTTCAGCCAAATTATGAGGGTACCCGAATGTAATGTGAGCATTGGTCGGTATGCTATGGATAATAACTGCAATTCAATGTGGGATTTTGTAGCTAGCTAATATATCTAGGCCATAACATAGAGCACAAGGTGGCCTGAATGAATATATGGATATACAGTAACAGAACAGGGTGGACGTGAGTGTGAAAAGATGATTCAAATTTTTGGGTACCGGTGTATTTTGGGGAAAACTTTGGGGGAGGCCATGCTAGGGATAATAACTGGAATTTAGTGTTGATTACTGGAGCTAGTCCATGCTCATAGGCTATGACATAGGGCACATGGTGGCCTGGATGTGTTTATGACTGTGAACTACCGGAACAGAAAGAAACTCAGTTGAAAAAGTTTATCCAAATTATGGGGGTACCCGAATGTCATGTTGGCATTGCTCGGTATGCTATGGATAATAACTGGAATTCTATGTGGGATTTTGTAGCTAGCTAATATATCTAGGCCATGACATAGAGCACAAGGTGGCCTGAATCGATATTTGGGTATACAGTAACAGAACAGAAAGGATGTAAGTGGAAAAAGAAGATTCAAATTTTGGGGTATTCGTATTGTTGGGGGAAGAATTGCAGGCCATGCTAGGGATAATAACTGGCATTTAGTGTTGATTTCTGAAGCTAGTCCATGCTCCAGGGCTATGGCGTAGGCACATGGTGGCCTGAATGTACCTTTCACTGTATACTTCTGAAACAGAAAGGAACTCAGCTGAAGAAGTTCATGGAAATTATGGGGGTACCCTTATGTCACGTGAGAATTGCTGGGTATGCTATGGATAAAAACTGGAATTCAATGTGGCATTTTGTAGCTAGCTAATATATCTAGGCCATGAAATAGAGCACAAGGTGGCCTGAATGAATATATGGGTATACAGTAACAGAACAGGGTGGACGTGAGTGGGGAAAGACGATTCAAATTTTTGGGTACCGGTATATTTGGGGGAAAACTTGCAGGCCATTCTAGGGATAATAACTGGAATTTAGTGTTGATTACTGGAGCTAGTCCATGCCCCTAGACTATGACATAGGGCACATGGTGGCCTGAATGTGTTTATGACTGTTTACTACCGGAACAGAAAAAAACTCAGTTGAAAAAGTTTATCCAAATTATGGGGGTACCCGAATGTCATGTGAGCATTGCTCGGTATGCTATGAAGAGTAACTGGAATTCAATATGGGATTTTCTAGCTAGCTAATATATCTAGGACATGACATAGAGCACAAGGTGGCCTGAATGGATATTTGGGTATACAGTAACAGAACAGAAAGGATGTAAGTGGAAAAAGATTCAAATTTTTGGGGTACATGTATTTTTCGGGGAAGAATTGCAGGCCATGCTAGGGATAATAACTGGAATTTAATGTTGATTACTGGAGCTAGTGCATGCTCCTAGGCTATGACATAGGGCACATGGTGCCCTGAATGTGTTTATGACTGTTTACTACCGGAACAGAAAGAAACTCAGTTGAAAAAGTTTATCCAAATTATGGGGGTACCCGAATGTCATGTGAGCATTGCTCGGTATGCTATGGATAATAACTGGAATTCAATGTGGGATTTTGTAGCTAGCTAATATATCTAGGCCATGACATAGAGCACAAGGTGGCCTGAATGGATATTTGGGTATACAGTAACAGAACAGAAAGGATGTAAGTGGAAAAAGATTCAAATTTTGGGGTACATGTATTTTTCGGGGAAGAATTGCAGGCTATGCTAGGGATAATAACTGGAATTTAGTGTTGTTTACTGGAGCTAGTCCATGCTCCTAGGCTATGACATAGGGCACATGGTGGCCTGAATGTGTTTATGACTGTTTACTACCGGAACAGAAAGAAACTCCGTTGAAAAAGTTCAACCAAATTATGGGGGTACCCGAATGTCTTGTGAGCGTTGCTCGGTATGCTATGGATAATAACTGCTGTTCAATGTGGGATTTTGTAGCTAGCTAATTTATCTAGGCCATGACATAGAGCACAAGGTGGCCTGAATCGATATTTGGGTATACAGTAACAGAACAGAAAGGATGTAAGTCGAAAAAGAAGATTCAAATTTTGGGATACCCGTATTTATGGGGGAAGAATTGCAGACCATGCTAGGGATAATAACTGGCATTTAGTGTTGATTTCTGAAGCTAGTCCATGCTCCTAGGCTATGGCATAGGGCACATGGTGGCCTGAATGTCCTTATGACTGTATACTACCGGAACAGAAAGAAACTCGGTTGAAAAAGTTCAACCAAATTATGAAGGTACCCGAATGTAATGTGAGCACTGCTCGGTATGCTATGGATAATAACTGGAATTCAATGTGGGATTTTGTAGCTAGCTAATATATCTAGGACATGACATAGAGCGCAAGGTGGCCTGAATGGATATTTGGGTATACAGTAACAGAACAGAAAGGATGTAAGTGGGAAAAGATTCAAATTTGGGGGTACATTTATTTTTCGGGGAAGAATTGCAGGCCATGCTAGGGATAATAACTGGAATTTAGTGTTGATTACTGGAGCTAGTCCATGCTCCTAGGCTATGACATAGGGCACATGGTGGCCTGAATGTCCTTATGACTGTATGCTACCGGAACAGAAAGAAACTCCGTTGAAAAAGTTTATCCAAATGATGAAGATTCCCGAATGTCATGTTAGCATTGCTCGGTGTGCTATGGATAATAACTGGAATTTAATGCGGCATTTTGTAGCTAGCTAATATATCTAGGCCATGAAATAGAGCACAAGGTGGCCTGAATGAATATATGGGTATACAGTAACAGAACAGGGTGGACGTGAGTGGGAAAAGATGATTCAAATTTGTGGGTACCGGTATATTTGGGGGAAAACTTGCAGGCCATGCTAGGGATAATAACTGGAATTTAGTGTTGATTACTGGAGCTAGTCCATGCTCCTAGGCTATGACATAGGGCACATGGTGGCCTGAATGAGTTTATGACTGTTTACTACCGGAACAGAAAGAAAACAAGTTGAAAAAGTTCATCCAAATTATGGGGGTACCCGAATGTCATGTGAGCATTGCTCGGTATGCTATGGATAATAACTGGAATTCAATGTGGGATTTTGTAGCTAGCTAATATATCTAGGCCATGACATAGAGCACAAGGTGGCCTGGATCGATATTTGGGTATACAGTAACAGAACAGAAAGGATGTAAGTCGAAAAAGAAGATGCAAATTTCGGTGTACCCGTATATTTGGGGAAGAATTGCAGGCCATGCTAGGGATAATAACTGGCAGTTAGTGTTGATTTCTGTAGCTAGTCCATGCTTCTAGGCTATGACATAGGGCACATGGTGGCCTGAATGTCCTTATGACTGTATACTACCGGAACAGAAAGAAACTCAGTTGAAAAAGTTTATCCAAGTTATGGGGGTACCCGAATGTCATGTTAGCATTGCTCGGTATGCTATGGATAATAACTGGAATTCTATGTGGGATTTTGTAGCTAGCTAGTATATCTAGGCCATGACGTAGAGCACGAGGTGGCCTGAATCGATATTTGGGTATACAGTAACAGAACAGAAAGGATGTAAGTCGAAAAAGAAGATTCAAATTTTGGGATACCCGTATTTTTGGGGGAAGAATTGCAGGCCATGCTAGGGATAATAACTGGCATTTAGTGTTGATTTCTGAAGCTAGTCCATGCTCCTAGGCTATGGCATAGGGCACATGGTGGCCTGAATGTCCTTATGACTGTATACTACCGGTACAGAAAGAAACTCGGTTGAAAAAGCTCAACCAAATTATGAGGGTACTCGAATGTAATGTGAGCACTGCTCGGTATGCTATGGATAATAACTGGAATTCAATGTGGGATTTTGTAGCTAGCTAATATATCTAGGACATGACATAGGGCGCAAGGTGGCCTGAGTGGATATTTGGGTATACAGTAACAGAACAGAAAGGATGTAAGTGGGAAAAGATTCAAATTTTGGGGTACATGCATTTTTCGGGGAAGAATTGCAGGCCATGCTAGGGATAATAACTGGAATTTAGTGTTGATTACTGGAGCTAGTCCATGCTCCTAGGCTATGACATAGGGCACATGGTGGCCTGAATGTCCTTATGACTGTATACTACCGGAACAGAAAGAAACTCCGTTGAAAAAGTTTATCCAATTTATGGGGGTTCCCGAATGTCATGTTAGGATTGCTCGGTATGCTATGGATAATAACTGGAATTTAATGTGGCATTTTGTAGCTAGCTAATATATCTAGGCCATGACATAGAACACAAGGTGGCCTGAATGAATATATGGATATACAGTAACAGAACAGGGTGGACGTGAGTGGGAAAAGCTGATTCAAATTTTTGGGTACCGGTATATTTGGGGGAAAACTTGCAGGCCATGCTAGGGATAATAACTGGAATTTAGTGTTGATTACTGGAGCTAGTCCATGCTCCTAGGCTATGACATAGGGCATATGGTGGCCTGAATGAGTTTATGACTGTTTACTAACGGAACAGAAAGAAAACAAGTTGAAAAAGTTCATCCAAATGATGGGGGTACCCGAATGTCATGTGAGCATTGCTCGGTATGCTATGGATAATAACTGGAATTCAATGTGAGATTTTGTAGCTAGCTAATATATCTAGACCATGACATAGAGCACAAGGTGGCCTGGATCGATATTTGGGTATACAGTAACAGAACAGAAAGGATGTAAGTCGAAAAAGAAGATGCAAATTTCGGTGTAGCCGTATATTTGGGGGAAGAATTGCAGGCCATGCTAGGGATAATAACTGGCAGTTAGTGTTGATTTCTGTAGCTAGTCCATGCTTCTAGGCTATGACATAGGGCACATGGTGGCCTGAATGTCCTTATGACTGTATACTACCGGAACAGAAAGAAACTCGGTTGAAAAAGTTCAACCAAATTATGAGGGTACCCGAATGTAATGTGAGCACTGCTCGGTATGCTATGGATAATAACTGGAATTCAATGTGGGATTTTGTAGCTAGCTAATATATCTAGGCCATGACGTAGAGCACGAGGTGGCCTGAATCGATATTTGGGTATACAGTAACAGAACAGAAAGGATGTAAGTCGAAAAAGATTCAAATTTTGGGATACCCGTATTTTTGGGGGAAGAATTGCAGGCCATGCTAGGGATAATAACTGGCATTTAGTGTTGATTTCTGAAGCTAGTCCATGCTCCTAGGCTATGGCATAGGGCACATGGTGCCTGAATGTCCTTATGACTGTATACTACCGGAACAGAAAGAAACTCGGTTGAAAAAGTTCAACCAAATTATGAGGGTACCCGAATGTAATGTGAGCACTGCTCGGTATGCTATGGAAAATAACTGGAATTCAATGTGGGATTTTGTAGCCAGCTAATATATCTAGGACATGACATAGAGCACAAGGTGGCCTGAATGGATATTTGGGTATACAGTAACAGAGCAGAAAGGATGTAAGTGGGAAAAGATTCAAATTTTGGGGTACATGTATTTTTCGGGGAAGAATTGCAGGCCATGCTAGGGATAATAACTGGAATTTAGTGTTGATTACTGGAGCTAGTCCATACTCCTAGGCTATGACATAGGGCACATGGTGGCCTGAATGTCCTTATGACTGTATACTACCGGAACAGAAAGAAACTCCGTTGAAAAAGTTTATCCAAATTATGGGGGTTCCCGAATGTCATGTTAGCATTGCTCGATATGCTATGGATAATAACTGGAATTTAATGTGGCATTTTGTAGCTAGCTAATATATCTAGGCCATGACATAGAGCACAAGGTGGCCTGAATGAATATATGGATATACAGTAACAGAACAGGGTGGACGTGAGTAGGAAAAGATGATTCAAATTTTTGGATATCGGTATATTTGGGGGAAAACTTGCAGGCCATGCTAGGGATAATAACTGGAATTTAGTGTTGATTACTGGAGCTAGTCCATGCTCCTAGGCTATGACATAGGGCACATGGTGGCCTGAATGAGTTTATGACTGTTTACTACCGGAACAGAAAGAAAACAAGTTGAAAAAGTTCATCCAAATTATGGGGGTAGCCGAATGTCATGTGAGCATTGCTCGGTATGCTATGGATAATAACTGGAATTCAATGTGGGATTTTGTAGCTAGCTAATATATCTAGGCCATGACATAGAGCACAAGGTGGCCTGGATCGATATTTGGGTATACAGTAACAGAACAGAAAGGATGTAAGTCGAAAAAGAAGATGCAAATTTCGGTGTACCCGTATATTTGGGGGAAGAATTGCAGGCCATGCTAGGGATAATAACTGGCAGTTAGTGTTGATTTCTGTAGCTAGTCCATGCTTCTAGGCTATGACATAGGGCACATGGTGGCCTGAATGTCCTTATGACTGTATACTACCGGAACAGAAAGAAACTCAGTTGAAAAAGTTTATCCAAGTTATGGGGGTACCCGAATGTCATGTTATCATTGCTCGGTATGCTATGGATAATAACTGGAATTCTATGTGGGATTTTGTAGCTAGCTAGTATATCTAGGCCATGACGTAGAGCACGAGGTGGCCTGAATCGATATTTGGGTATACAGTAACAGAACATAAAGGATGTAAGTCGAAAAAGAAGATTCAAATTTTGGGATACCCGTATTTATGGGGGAAGAATTGCAGACCATGCTAGGGATAATAACTGGCATTTAGTGTTGATTTCTGAAGCTAGTCCATGCTCCTAGGCTATGGCATAGGGCACATGGTGGCCTGAATATCCTTATGACTGTATACTACCGGAACAGAAAGAAACTCGGTTGAAAAAGTTCAACCAAATTATGAAGGTACCCGAATGTAATGTGAGCACTGCTCGGTATGCTATGGATAATAACTGGAATTCAATGTGGGATTTTGTAGCTAGCTAATATATCTAGGACATGACATAGAGCGCAAGGTGGCCTGAATTGATATTTGGGTATACAGTAACAGAACAGAAAGGATGTAAGTGGGAAAAGATTCAAATTTGGGGGAACATTTATTTTTCGGGGAAGAATTGCAGGCCATGCTAGGGATAATAACTGGAATTTAGTGTTGATTACTGGAGCTAGTCCATGCTCCTAGGCTATGACATAGGGCACATGGTGGCCTGAATGTCCTTATGACTGTATGCTACCGGAACAGAAAGAAACTCCGTTGAAAAAGTTTATCCAAATGTTGGAGATTCCCGAATGTCATGTTAGCATTGCTCGGTATGCTATGGATAATAACTGGATTTTAATGTGGCATTTTGTAGCCAGCTAATATATCTAGGCCATGAAATAGAGCACAAGGTGGCCTGAATGAATATATGGGTATACAGTAACAGAACAGGGTGGACGTGAGTGGGAAAAGATGATTCAAATTTGTGGGTACCGGTATATTTGGGGGAAAACTTGCAGGCCATACTAGGGATAATAACTCGAATTTAGTGTTGATTACTGGAGCTAGTCCATGCTCCTAGGCTATGACATAGGGCACATGGTGGCCTGAATGAGTTTATGACTGTTTACTACCGGAACAGAAAGAAAACAAGTTGAAAAAGTTCATCCAAATTATGGGGGTACCCGAATGTCATGTGAGCATTGCTCGGTATGCTATGGATAATAACTGGAATTCAATGTTGGATTTTGTAGCTAGCTAATATATCTAGGCCATGACATAGAGCACAAGGTGGCCTGGATCGATATTTGGGTATACAGTAACATAACAGAAAGGATGTAAGTGGAAAAAGAAGATTCAAATTTTGGGGGATCCGTATTTTTGGGGGAAGAATTGCAGGCCATGCTAGGGATAATAACTGGCATTTAGTGTTGATTTCTGAAGCTAGTCCATGCTCCAGGGCTATGGCGTAGGGCACATGGTGGCCTGAATGTACCTTTCACTGTATACTTCTGAAACAGAAAGGAACTCAGCTGAAGAAGTTCATGGAAATTATGGGGGTACCCTTATGTCACGTGAGAATTGCTGGGTATGCTATGGATAAAAACTGGAATTCAATGTGGCATTTTGTAGCTAGCTAATATATCTAGGCCATGAAATAGAGCACAAGGTGGCCTGAATGAATATATGGGTATACAGTAACAGAACAGGGTGGACGTGAGTGGGGAAAGACGATTCAAATTTTTGGGTACCGGTATATTTGGGGGAAAACTTGCAGGCCATTCTAGGGATAATAACTGGAATTTAGTGTTGATTACTGGAGCTAGTCCATGCCCCTAGACTATGACATAGGGCACACGGTGGCCTGAATGTGTTTATGACTGTTTACTACCGGAACAGAAAAAAACTCAGTTGAAAAAGTTTATCCAAATTATGGGGGTACCCGAATGTCATGTGAGCATTGCTCGGTATGCTATGAAGAGTAACTGGAATTCAATATGGGATTTTCTAGCTAGCTAATATATCTAGGACATGACATAGAGCACAAGGTGGCCTGAATGGATATTTGGGTATACAGTAACAGAACAGAAAGGATGTAAGTGGAAAAAGATTCAAATTTTTGGGGTACATGTATTTTTCGGGGAAGAATTGCCGGCCATGCTAGGGATAATAACTGGAATTTAATGTTGATTACTGGAGCTAGTGCATGCTCCTAGGCTATGACATGTGCCCTGAATGTGTTTATGACTGTTTACTACCGGAACAGAAAGAAACTCCGTTGAAAAAGCTCAACCAAATTATGGGGGTACCCGAATGTCTTGTGAGCATTGCTCGGTATGCTATGGATAATAACTGCTATTCAATGTGGGATTTTGTAGCTAGCTAATTTATCTAGGTCGTGACATAGAGCACAAGGTGGTCTGAATCGATATTTGGGTATACAGTAACAGAACAGAAAGGATGTAAGTCGAAAAAGAAGATGCAAATTTTGGGATACCCGTATTTTGGGGGGGAAGAATTGCAGGCCATGCTAGGGATAATAACTGGCATTTAGTGTTGATTTCTGTAGCTAGTCCATGCTTCTAGGCTATGACATAGGGCACATGGTGGCCTGAATGTCGTTATGACTATATACTACCGGAACAGAAAGAAACTCAGTTGAAAAAGTTTATCCAAATTATGGGGGTACCCGAATGTAATGTTAGCATTGCTCGGTATGCTATGGACAATAACTGGAATTCAATGTGGGATTTTGTAGCTAGCTAATATATCTAGGACATGTCATAGAGCGCAAGGTGGCCTGAATGGATATTTGAGTATACAGTAACAGAACAGAAAGGATGTAAGTGGGAAAAGATTCAAACTTTGGGGTACATGTATTTTTCGGGGAAGAATTGCAGGCCATGCTAGGGATAATAACTGGAATTTAGTGTTGATTACTGGAGCTAGTCCATGCTCCTAGGCTATGGCATAGGGCACATGGTGGCCTGAATGTCCTTATGACTGTATACTACCGGAACAGAAAGAAACTCCGTTGAAAAAGTTTATCCAAATAATGGGGGTTCCCGAATGTCATGTTAGCATTGCTCGGTATGCTATGGATAATAGCTGGAATTTAATGTGGCATTTTGTAGCTAGCTAATATATCTAGGGCATGACATAGAGCACAAGGTGGCCTGAATGAATATATGGATATACAGTAACAGAACAGGATGGACGTGAGTGGGAAAAGATGATTTAAATTTTTGAGTACCGGTATATTTGGGGGAAAACTTGCAGGCCATGCTAGGGATAATAACTGGAATTTAGTGTTGATTACTGGAGCTAGTCCATGCTCCTAGACTATGACATAGGGCACATGGTGGCCTGAATGAGTTTATGACTGTTTACTACCGGAACAGAAAGAAAACAAGTTGAAAAAGTTCATCCAAATTATGGGGGTAACCGAATGTCATGTGAGCATTGCTCGGTATGCTATGGATAATAACTGGAATTCAATGTGGGATTTTGTAGCTAGCTAATATATCTAGGCCATGACATAGAGGACAAGGTGGGCTGGATCGATATTTGGGTATACAGTAGCAGAACAGAAAGGATGTAAGTCGAAAAAGAAGATGCAAATTTCGGTGTACCCGTATATTTGGGGGAAGAATTGCAGGCCATGCTAGGGATAATAACTGGCAGTTAGTGTTGATTTCTGTAGCTAGTCCATGCTTCTAGGCTATGACATAGGGCACATGGTGGCCTGAATGTCGTTATGACTGTATACTACCGGAACAGAAAGGAACTCAGTTGATAAAGTTTATCCAAGTTATGGGGGTATCCGAATGCCATGTTAGCATTGCTCGGTATGCTATGGATAATAACTGGAATTCTATGTGGGATTTTGCAGCTAGCTAGTATATCTAGGCCATGACGTAGAGGACGAGGTGGCCTGAATCGATATTTGGGTATACAGTAACAGAACAGAAAGGATGTAAGTCGAAAAAGAAGATTCAAATTTTGGGATACTCGCATTTTTGGGGGAAGAATTGCAGGCCATGCTAGGGATAACAACTGGCATTTAGTGGTGATTTCTGAAGCTAGTCCATGCTCCTAGGCTATGGCATAGGGCACATGGTGGCCTGAATGTCCTTATGACTGTATACTACCGGAACAGAAAGAAACTCGGTTGAAAAAGTTCAACCAAGTTATGAGGGTACCTGAATGTAATGTGAGCACTGCTCGGTATGCTCTGGATAATAACTGGAATTCAATGTGGGATTTTGTAGCTAGCTAATATATCGGTACATGCATATGATAATAACTGGAATTCTATGTGAGATTTTGTAGCTAGCTAATATATCTAGGACATGACATAGAGCGCAAGGTGGCCTGAATGGATATTTGGGTATACAGTAACAGAACAGAAAGGATGTAAGTGGGAAAAGATTCAAATTTTGGGGTACATGTATTTTTCGGGGAAGAATTGCAGGCCATGCTAGGGATAATAACTGGAATTTAGTGTTGATTACTGGAGCTAGTCCATGCTCCTAGGCTATGACATAGGGCACATGGTGGCTTGAATGTTCTTATGACTGTATACTACCGGAACAGAAAGAAACTCCGTTGAAAAAGTTTATCCAAATTATGGGGGTTCCCGAATGTCATGTTAGCATTGCTCGGTATGCTATGGATAATAACTGGAATTTAATGTGGCATTTTGTAGCTAGTTAATATATCTAGGCCATGACATAGAGCACAAGGTGGCCTGAATGAATATATGGATATACAGTAACAGAACAGGGTGGACGTGAGTGGGAAAAGATGATTCAAATTTTTGGGTACCGGTATATTTGGGGGAAAACTTGCAGGCCATGCTAGGGATAATAACTGGAATTTAGTGTTGATTACTGGAGCTAGTCCATGCTCCTAGGCTATGACATAGGGCACATGGTGGCCTGAATGAGTTTATGACTGTTTACTACCGGAACAGAAAGAAAACAAGTTGAAAAAGTTCATCCAAATTATGGGGGTACCCGAATGTCATGTGAGCATTGCTCGGTATGCTATGGATAATAACTGGAATTCAATGTGGGATTTTGTAGCTAGCTAATATATCTAGGCCATGACATAGAGCACAAGGTGGCCTGGATCGATATTTGGGTATACAGTAACAGAACAGAAAGGATGTAAGTCGAAAAAGAAGATGCAAATTTCGGTGTACCCGTATATTTGGGGGAAGAATTGCAGGCCATGCTAGGGATAATAACTGGCAGTTAGTGTTGATTTCTGTAGCTAGTCCATGCTTCTAGGCTATGACATAGGGCACATGGTGGCCTGAATGTCCTTATGACTGTATACTACCGGAACAGAAAGAAACTCAGTTGAAAAAGTTTATCCAAGTTATGGGGTACCCGAATGTCATGTTAGCATTGCTCGGTATGCTATGGATAATAACTGGAATTCTATGTGGGATTTTGTAGCTAGCTAGTATATCTAGGCCATGACGTAGAGCACGAGGTGGCCTGAATCGATATTTGGGTATACAGTAACAGAACAGAAAGGATGTAAGTCGAAAAAGAAGATTCAAATTTTGGGATACCCGTATTTTTGGGGGAAGAATTGCAGGCCATGCTAGGGATAATAACTGGCATTTAGTGTTGATTTCTGAAGCTAGTCCATGCTCCTAGGCTATGGCATAGGGCACATGGTGGCCTGAATGTCCTTATGACTGTATACTACCGGAACAGAAAGAAACTCGGTTGAAAAAGTTCAACCAAATTATGAAGGTACTCGAATGTAATGTGAGCACTGCTCGGTATGCTATGGATAATAACTGGAATTCAATGTGGGATTTTGTAGCTAGCTAATATATCTAGGACATGACATAGAGCGCAAGGTGGCCTGAATGATATTTCAAAGGCGCAAACAGAACAGAAAGGATGTAAATGGGAAAAGATCTCAAATTTGGGGTACATGTATTTTTCGGGGGAAGAAATTGTGGAGGTCATGCTAGGGATAATAACTGAATTTAAAGTTGATTTCTGTAGCTAGTCCATGCTTCTAGGCTATGACATAGGGTACATGGTGGCCTGAATGTCCTTATGACTGTATACTACCGGAACAGAAAGAAACTCAGTTGAAAAAGTTTATCCAAGTTATGGGGGTACCCGAATGTCATGTTAGCATTGCTCGGTATGCTATGGATAATAACTGGAATTCTATGTGGGATTTTGTAGCTAGCTAGTATATCTAGGACATGACATAGAGCGCAAGGTGGCCTGAATGGATATTTGGGTATACAGTAACAGAACAGAAAGGATGTAAGTGGGAAAAGATTCAAATTTTGTGGTACATGTATTTTTCGGGGAAGAATTGCAGGCCATGCTAGGGATAATAACTGGAATTTAGTGTTGATTACTGGAGCTAGTCCATGGTCCTAGGCTATGACATTAGGGCACATGGTGGCCTGAATGTCCTTATGACTGTATACTACCGGAACAGAAAGAAACTCCGTTGAAAAAGTTCAATCCAAATAATGAGGGTACCCGAATGTATGTGAGCATTGCTTGGTATGCTATGGATAATAACTGGAATTCAATGTGGCATTTTGTAGCTAGCTAATATATCTAGGACATGACATAGAGCACAAGGTGGCCTGAATGAATATATGGATATACAGTAACAGAACAGGATGGACGTGAGTGGGAAAAGATGATTCAAATTTTTGGGTACCGGTATATTTGGGGGAAAACTTGCAGGCCATGCTAGGGATAATAACTGGAATTTAGTGTTGATTACTGGAGCTAGTCCATGCTCCTAGACTATGACATAGGGCACATGGTGGCCTGAATGAGTTTATGACTGTTTACTACCGGAACAGAAAGAAAACAAGTTGAAAAAGTTCATCCAAATTATGGGGGTACCCGAATGTCATGTGAGCATAGCTCGGTATGCTATGGATAATAACTGGAATTCAATGTGGGATTTTGTAGCTAGCTAATATATCTAGGCCATGACATAGAGCACTAGGTGGCCTGGATCGATATTTGTGTATACAGTAACAGAACAGAAAGGATGTAAGTCGAAAAAGAAGATACAAATTTCGGTGTACCCGTATATTTGGGGGAAGAATTGCAGGCCATGCTAGGGATAATAACTGGAATTTAGTGTTGATTACTGGAGCTAGTCCATGCTCCTAGGCTATGACATAGGGCACATGGTGGCCTGAATGTCCTTATGACTGTATACTACCGGAACAGAAAGAAACTCCGTTGAAAAAGTTTACCCAAATTATGGGGTTCCCGAATGTCATGTTAGCATTGCTCGGTATGCTATGGATAATAACTGGAATTTAATGTGGCATTTTGTAGCTAGCTAATATATCTAGGCCATGACATAGAGCACAAGGTGGCCTGAATGAATATATGGATATACAGTAACAGAACAGGATGGACGTGAGTGGGAAAAGATGATTCAAATTTTTGGGTACCGGTATATTTTCGGGGAAAATTGCAGGCAATGCTAGGGATAATAACTGGAATTTATTGTTGATTGCTGGAGCTAGTCCATGCTCCTAGACTATGACATAGGGCACATGGTGGCCTGAATGAGTTTATGACTGTTTACTACCGGAACAGAAAGAAAACAAGTTGAAAAAGTTCATCCAAATTATGGGGGTACCCGAATGTCATGTGAGCATTGCTCGGTATGCTATGGATAATAACTGGAATTCAATGTGGGATTTTGTAGCTAGCTAATATATCTAGGCCATGACATAGAGCACAAGGTGGCCTGGATCGATATTTGTGTATACAGTAACAGAACAGAAAGGATGTAAGTCGAAAAAGAAGATACAAATTTCGGTGTACCCGTATATTTGGGGGAAGAATTGCAGGCCATGCTAGGGATAATAACTGGCAGTTAGTGTTGATTTCTGTAGCTAGTCCATGCTTCTAGGCTATGACATAGGGCACATGGTGGCCTGAATGTCCTTATGACTGTATACTACCGGAACAGAAAGAAACTCAGTTGAAAAAGTTTATCCAAGTTATTGGTACCCGAATGTCATGTTAGCATTGCTCGGTATGCTATGGATAATAACTGGAATTCTATGTGGGATTTTGTAGCTAGCTAGTATATCTAGGCCATGACGTAGAGCACGAGGTGGCCTGAATCGATATTTGGGTATACAGTAACAGAACAGAAAGGATGTAAGTCGAAAAAGATTCAAATTTTGGGATACCCGTATTTTTGGGGGAAGAATTGCAGGCCATGCTAGGGATACTAACTGGCATTTAGTGTTGATTTCTGAAGCTAGTCCATGCTCCTAGGCTATGGCATAGGGTACATGGTGGCCTGAATGTCCTTATGACTGTATACTACCGGAACAGAAAGAAACTCGGTTGAAAAAGTTCAACCAAATTATGAGGGTACCTGAATGTAATGTGAGCACTGCTCGGTATGCTATGGATAATAACTGGAATTCAATGTGGGATTTTGTAGCTAGCTAATATATCTAGGACATGACATAGAGCGCAAGGTGGCCTGAATGGATATTTGGGTATACGGTAACAGAACAGAAAGGATGTAAGTGGGAAAAGATTCAAATTTTGGGGTACATGTATTTTTCGGGGAAGAATTGCAGGCCATGCTAGGGATAATAACTGGAATTTAATGTGGCATTTTGTAGCTAGCTAATATATCTAGGCCATGACATAGAGCACAAGGTGGCCTGAATGAATATATGGATATAGAGTAACAGAACAGGGTGGACGTGCGTGGGAAAAGATGATTCAAATTTTTGGGTACATGTATTTTTCGGGGAAGAATTGCAGGCCATGCTAGGGATAATAACTGGAATTCAATGTGGGATTTTGTAGCTAGCTAATATATCTAGGACATGACATAGAGCGCAAGGTGGCCTGAATGGATATTTGGGTATACAGTAACAGAACAGAAAGGATGTAAGTGGGAAAAGATTCAAATGTTGGGGTACATGTATTTTTCGCGGAAGAATTGCAGGCCATACTAAGGATAATAACTGGGATTTAGTGTTGATTACTGGAGCTAGTCCATGCTTCTAGGCTATGACATAGGGTACATGGTGGGCTGAATGTCCTTATGATTTTATACTACCGGAACAGAAAGAAATTCCGTTGAAAAAGTTTATCCAAATGATGGGGATTCCCGAATGTCATGTTAGCATTGCTCGGTATGCTATGGATAATAACTGGAATTCAATGTGGGATTTTGTAGCTAGCTAATATATCTAGGCCATGACATAGAGCACAAGGTGGCCGGGATCGATATTTGAGTATACAGTAACAGAACAGAAAGGATGTAAGTCGAAAAAGAAGATGCAAATTTCGGTGCACCCGTATATTTTGGGGAAGAATTGCAGGCCATGCTAGGGATAATAACTGGCAGTTAGTATTGATTTCTGTAGCTAGTCCATGCTTCTAGGCTACGACATAGGGCACATGGTGGCCTGAATGTCCTCATGACTGTATACTACCGGAACAGAAAGAAACTCAGTTGAAAAAGTTTATCCAAGTTATGGGGGTTCCCGAATGTCATGTTAGCATTGCTCGGTATGCTATGGATAATAACTGGAATTCTATGTGGGATTTTGTAGCTAGCTAGTATATCTAGGCCATGACGTAGAGCACGAGGTGGCCTGAATCGATATTTGGGTATACAAACAGAACAGAAAGGATGTAAGTCGAAAAAGAAGATTCAAATTTTGGGATACCCGTATTTTTGGGGGAAGAATTGCAGGCCATGCTAGGGATAATAACTGGCATTTAGTGTTGATTTCTGAAGCTAGTCCATGCTCCTAGGCTATGGCATAGGGCACATGGTGGCCTGAATGTCCTTATGACTGTATACTACCGGAACAGAAAGAAACTCGGTTGAAAAAGTTCAACCAAATTATGAGGGTACCCGAATGTAATGTGAGCACTGCTCGGTATGCTATGGATAATAACTGGAATTCAATGTGGGATTTTGTAGCTAGCTAATATATCTAGGACATGACATAGAGCGCAAGGTGGCCTGAATGGATATTTGGGTATACAGTAACAGAACAGAAAGGATGTAAGTGGGAAAAGATTCAAATTTTGGGGTACATGTATTTTTCGGGGAAGAATTGCAGCCCATGCTAGGGATAATAACTGAATTTAGTGTTGATTACTGGAGCTAGTCCATGCTTCTAGGCTATGACATAGGGCACATGGTGGCCTGAATGTCCTTATGGCACTGTATACTACCGGAACAGAAAGAAACTCCGTTGAAAAAGTTTATCCAAATTATGGGGGTTCCCGAATGTCATGTTAGCATTGCTCGGTATGCTATGGATAATAACTGGAATTTAATGTGGCATTTTGTAGCTAGATAATATATCTAGGCCATGACATAGAGCACAAGGTGGCCAAAATGAATATATGGATATACAGTAACAGAACAGGGTGGACGTGAGTGGGAAAAGATGATTCAAATTTTGGGTACCGGTATATTTGGGGGAAAACTAGCAGGCCATGCTAGGGATAATAACTGGAATTTAGTGTTGATTACTGAGCTAGTCCATGCTCCTAGGCTATGACATAGGGCACATGGTGGCCTGAATGAGTTTATGACTGTTTACTACCGGAACAGAAAGAAAACAAGTTGAAAAAGTTCATCCAAATTATGGGGGTACCGAATGTATGTGAGCATTGCTTGGTATGCTATGGATAATAACTGGAATTCAATGTGGGATTTTGTATCTAGCTAATATATCTAGGCCATGACATAGAGCACAAGGTGGCCTGATGATATTTGGGTATACAGTAACAGAACAGAAAGGATGTAAGTCGAAAAAGAAGATGCAAATTTCGGGTACTGTATATTTGGGGGAAGAATTGCAGGCCATGCTAGGGATAATAACTCGCAGTTAGTGTTGATTTCTGTAGCTAGTCCATGCTTCTAGGCTATGTCGTAGGGCACATGGTGGCCTGAATGTCCTTATGACTATACTACCGGAACAGAAAGAAACTCAGTTGAAAAAGTTTATCCAAGTTATGGGGGTACCCGAATGTCATGTTAGCATTGCTCGGTATGCTATGGATAATAACTGGAATTCTATGTGGGATTTTGTAGCTAGCTAGTATATCTAGGCCATGACGTAGAGCACGAGGTGGCCTGAATCGATATTTGGGTATACAGTAACAGAACAGAAAGGATGTAAGTCGAAAAAGAAGATTCAAATTTTGGGATACCCGTATTTTTGGGGGAAGAATTGCAGGCCATGCTAGGGATAATAACTGGCATTTAGTGTTGATTTCTGAAGCTAGGGCTGGAGCTAGTCCATGCTCTAGGCTATGGAATAGGGAACATGGTGGCCTGAATGTCCTTATGACTGTATACTACCGGAACAGAAAGAAACTCCGTTGAAAAAGTTTATCCAAATTATGAGGGTTCCCGAATGTCATGTGAGCATTGCTCGGTATGCTATGGATAATAACTGGAATTCAATGTGGGATTTTGTAGCTAGCTAATATATCTAGGCCATGACATAGAACACAAGGTGGCCTGGATCGATATTTGGGTATACAGTAACAGAACAGAAAGGATGTAAGTCGAAAAAGAAGATGCAAATTTCGGTGTACCCGTATATTTGGGGGAAGTATTGCAGGCCATGCTAGGGATAATAACTGGCAGTTAGTGTTGATTTCTGTAGCTAGTCCATGCTTCTAGGCTATGACATAGGGTACATGGTGGCCTGAATGTCCTTATGACTGTATACTACCGGAACAGAAAGAAACTCAGTTGAAAAAGTTTATCCAAGTTATGGGGGTATCCGAATGTCATGTTAGCATTGCTCGGTATGCTATGGATAATAACTGGAATTCTATGTGGGATTTTGTAGCTAGCTAGTATATCTAGGCCATGACGTAGAGCACGAGGTGGCCTGAATCGATATTTGGGTATACAATAACAGAACAGAAAGGATGTAAGTCGAAAAAGAAGATTCAAATTTTGGGATACTCGTATATTTGGGGGAAGAATTTCAGGCCATGCTAGGGATAATAACTGGCATTTAGTGTTGATTTCTGAAGCTAGTCCATGCTCCTAGGCTATGGCATAGGGCACATGGTGGCCTGAATGTCCTTATGACTGTATACTACCGGAACAGAAAGAAACTCGGTTGAAAAAGTTCAACCAAATTATGAGGGTACCCGAATGTAATGTGAGCACTGCTCGGTATGCTATGGATAATAACTGGAATTCAATGTGGGATTTTGTAGCTAGCTAATATATCTAGGACATGACATAGAGCGCAAGGTGGCCTGAATGGATATTTGGGTATACAGTAACAGAACAGAAAGGATGTAAGTGGGAAAAGATTCAAATTTTGGGGTACATGTATTTTTCGGGGAAGAATTGCAGGCCATGCTAGGGATAATAACTGGAATTTAGTGTTGATTACTGGAGCTAGTCCATGCTCCTAGGCTATGACATAGGGCACATGGTGGCCTGAATGTCCTTATGACTGTATACTACCGGAACAGAAAGAAACTCCGTTGAAAAAGTTTATCCAAATTATGGGGGTTCCCGAATGTCATGTTAGCATTGCTCGGTATGCTATGGATAATAACTGGAATTTAATGTGGCATTTTGTAGCTAGCTAATATATCTAGGCCATGACATAGAGCACAAGGTGGCCTGAATGAATATATGGATATACAGTAACAGAACAGGATGGACGTGAGTGGGAAAAGATGATTCAAATTTTTGGGTACCGGTATATTTGGGGGAAAACTTGCAGGCCATGCTAGGGATAATAACTGGAATTTAGTGTTGATTACTGGAGCTAGTCCATGCTCCTAGGCTATGACATAGGGCACATGGTGGCCTGAATGAGTTTATGACTGTTTACTACCGGAACAGAAAGAAAACAAGTTGAAAAAGTTCATCCAAATTATGGGGGTAGCCGAATGTCATGTGAGCATTGCTCGGTATGCTATGGATAATAACTGGAATTCAATGTGGGATTTTGTAGCTAGCTAATATATCTAGGCCATGACATAGAGCACAAGGTGGCCTGGATCGATATTTGGGTATACAGTAACAGAACAGAAAGGATGTAAGTCGAAAAAGAAGATGCAAATTTCGGTGTACCCGTATATTTGGGGGAAGAATTGCAGGCCATGCTAGGGATAATAACTGGCAGTTAGTATTGATTTCTGTAGCTAGTCCATGCTTCTAGGCTATGTCATAGGGCACATGGTGGCCTGAATGTCCTTATGACTATACTACCGGAACAGAAAGAAACTCAGTTGAAAAAGTTTATCCAAGTTATGGGGGTACCCGAATGTCATGTTAGCATTGCTCGGTATGCTATGGATAATAACTGGAATTCTATGTGGGATTTTGTAGCTAGCTAGTATATCTAGGCCATGACGTAGAGCACGAGGTGGCCTGAATCGATATTTGGGTATACAGTAACAGAACAGAAAGGATGTAAGTCGAAAAAGAAGATTCAAATTTTGGGATACCCGTATTTTGGGGGAAGAATTGCAGGCCATGCTAGGGATAATAACTGGCATTTAGTGTTGATTTCTGAAGCTAGTCCATGCTCCTAGGCTATGGCATAGGGCACATGGTGGCCTGAATGTCCTTATGACTGTATACTACCGGAACAGAAAGAAACTCGGTTGAAAAAGTTCAACCAAATTATGAGGTACCCGAATGTAATGTGAGCACTGCTCGGTATGCTATGGATAATAACTGGAATTCAATGTGGGATTTTGTAGCTAGCTAATATATCTAGGACATGACATAGAGCGCAAGGTGGCCTGAATGGATATTTGGGTATACAGTAACAGAACAGAAAGGTTTTAAGTGGGAAAAGATTCAAATTTTGGGGTTACATGTATTTTTCGGGGAAGAATTGCAGGCCATGCTAGTGATAATAACTGGAATTTAGTGTTGATTACTGGAGCTAGTCCATGCTCCTAGGCTATGACATAGGGCACATGGTGGCCTGAATGTCCTTATGACTGTATACTACCGGAACAGAAAGAAACTCCGTTGAAAAAGTTTATCCAAATTATGGGGGTTCCCGAATATCATGTTAGCATGGCTCGGTATGCTATGGATAATAACTGGAATTCAATGTGGCATTTTGTAGCTAGCTAATATATCTAGGCCATGACATAGAGCACAAGGTGGCCTGATTGAATATATGGATATACAGTAACAGAACAGGGTGGACGTGAGTAGGAAAAGATGATTCAAATTTTTGGGGCACGGTATATTTGGGGGGAAACTTGCAGTCCATGCTAGGGATAATAACTGGAATTTAGTGTTGATTACTGGAGCTAGTCCATGCTCCTAGGCTATGACATATTGCACATGGTGGCCTGAATGAGTTTATGACTGTTTACTACAGGAACAGAAAGAAAACAAGTTGAAAAAGTTCATCCAAATTATGGGGGTACCCGAATGTCATGCGAGCATTGCTCGGTATGTTATGGATAATAACTGAAATTCAATGTGGGATTTTGTAGCTAGCTAATATATCTAGGCCATGACATAGAGCACAAGGTGGCCTGGGTCGACATTTGGGTATACAGTAACAGAACAGAAAGGATGTAAGTCTAAAAAGAAGATGCAAATTTCGATGTACCCGTATATTTGGGGAAGAATTGCAGGCCATGCTAGGGATAATAACTGGCAGTTAGTGTTGATTTCTGTAGCTAGTCCATGCTTCTAGGCTATGACATAGGGCACATGGTGGCCTGAAAGTCCTTATGACTGTATACTACCGGAACAGAAAGAAACTCAGTTGAAAAAGTTTATCCAAGTTATAACCCGAATGTCATGTTAGCATTGCTCGGTATGCTATGGATAATAACTGGAATTCTCTGTGGGATTTTGTAGCTGGCTAGTATATCTAGGCCATGACGTAGAGCACGAGGTGGCCTGAATCGATATTTGGGTATACAGTAACAGAACAGAAAGGATGTAAGTCGAAATGGAAGGTTCAAATTTTGGGATGCCCGTATTTTGGGGGGAAGAATTGCAGGCCATGCTAGGGATAATAACTGGCATTTAGTGTTGATTTCTGAAGCTAGTCCATGCTCCTAGGCTATGGTATAGGACACATGGTAGCCTGAATGTCCTTATGACTGTATACTACCGGAACAGAAAGAAACTCGGTTGAAAAAGTTCAACCAAATTATGACGGTACCCGAATGTAATGTGAGCACTGCTCGGTATGCTATGGATAATAACTGGAATTCAATGTGGGATTTTGTAGCTAGCTAATATATCTAGGACATGACATAGAGCGCAAGGTGGCCTGAATGGATATTTGGGTATACAGTAACAGAACAGAAAGGATGTAAGTGGGAAAAGATTCAAATTTTGGGGTACATGTATCTTTCGGGGAAGAATTGCAGGCCATGCTAGGGATAATAACTGGAATTTAGTGTTGATTACTGGAGCTAGTCCATGCTCCTAGGCTATGGCATAGGGCACATGGTGGCCTGAATGTCCTTATGACTGTATACTACCGGAACAGAAAGAAACTCCGTTGAAAAAGTTTATCCAAATTATGGGGGTTCCCGAATGTCATGTTAGCATTGCTCGGTATGCTATGGATAATAACTGGAATTTAATGTGGCATTTTGTAGCTAGCTAATATATCTAGGCCATGACATAGAGCACAAGGTGGCCTGAATGAATATATGGATATACAGTAACAGAACAGGGTGGACGTGAGTGGGAAAAGATGATTCAAATTTTTGGATACCGGTATATTTGGGGGAAAACTTGCAGGCCATGCTAGGGATAATAACTGGAATTTAGTGTTGATTACTGGAGCTAGTCCATGCTCCTAGGCTATGACATAGGGCACATGGTGGCCTGAATGAGTTTATGACTGTTTACTACCGGAACAGAAAGAAAACAAGTTGAAAAAGTTCATCCAAATTATGGGGGTAGCCGAATGTCATGTGAGCATTGCTCGGTATGCTATGGATAATAACTGGAATTCAATGTGGGATTTTGTAGCTAGCTAATATATCTAGGCCATGACATAGAGCACAAGGTGGCCTGGATCGATATTTGGGTATACAGTAACAGAACAGAAAGGATGTAAGTCGAAAAAGAAGATGCAAATTTCGGTGTACCCGTATATTTGGGGGAAGAATTGCAGGCCATGCTAGGGATAATAACTGGCAGTTAGTGTTGCTTTCTGTAGCTAGTCCATGCTTCTAGGCTATGACATAGGGCACATGGTGGCCTGAATGTCCTTATGACTGTATACTACCGGAACAGAAAGAAACTCAGTTGAAAAAGTTTATCCAAGTTATGGGGGTACCCGAATGTCATGTTAGCATTGCTCGGTATGCTATGGATAATAACTGGAATTCTATGTGGGATTTTGTAGCTAGCTAGTATATCTAGGCCATGACGTAGAGCACGAGGTGGCCTGAATCGATATTTGGGTATACAGCAACAGAACAGAAAGGATGTAAGTCGAAAAAGAAGATTCAAATTTTGGGATACCCGTATTTTTGAGGGAAGAATTGCAGGCCATGCTAGGGATAATAACTGGCATTAAGTGTTGATTTCTGAAGCTAGTCCATGCTCCTAGGCTATGGCATAGGCCACATGGTGGCCTGATTGTCCTTATGACTGTATACTACCGGAACAGAAAGAACCTCGGTTGAAAAAGTTCAACCAAATTATGAGGGTACCCGAATGTAATGTGAGGACTGCTCGGTATGCTATGGATAATAACTGGAATTCAATGTGGGATTTTGTAGCTAGCTAATATATCTAGGCCATGACATAGAGTGCAAGGTGGCCTGAATCGATATTTGAGTATACAGTAACACAACAGAAAGGATGTAAGTGGGAAAAGCAGATTCAAATTTTGGGGTATCCGTATTTTTGGGGGAAGAATTGCAGGCCATGCTAGGGATAATAACTGGCATTTAGTGTTGATTTCTGAAGCTAGTCCATGCTCCTGGGCTATGGCGTAGGGCACATGGTGGCCTGAAGGTACCTTTCACTGTATACTTCTGAAACAGAAAGGAACTCAGTTGAAGAAGTTCATGGAAATTAAGGGGTACCCTTATGTCACGTGAGAATTGCTGGGTATGCTATGGATAAAAACTGGAATTCAATGTGGCATTTTGTAGCTAGCTAATATATCTAGGCCATGAAATAGAGCACAAGGTGGCCTGAATGAATATGTGGGTGTACAGTAACAGAACAGGGTGGACGTGAGTCGGAAAAGATGATTCAAATTTTTGGGTACCGGTATATTTGGGGGGAAACTTGCAGGCCATGCTAGGGATAATAGCTGGAATTTAGTGTTGATTACTGGAGCTAGTCCATGCTCCTAGGCTATGACATAGGGCACATGGTAGCCTGGATGTGTTTATGACTGTTAACTACCGGAACAGAAAGAAACTCAGTTGAAAAAGTTTATCCAAATTATGGGGGTACCCGAATGTCATGTTAGCATTGCTCGGTATGCTATGGATAATAACTGGAATTCTATGTGGGATTTTGTAGCTAACTAATATATCTAGGCCATGACATAGAGCACAAGGTGGCCTGAATCGATATTTGGGTATATAGTAACACAACAGAAAGGATGTAAGTGTAAAAAGAAGATTCAAATTTTGAGGTACCCGTATTTTTGGGGGAAGAATTGCAGGCCATGCTAGGGATAATAACTGGCATTTAGTGTTGATTTCTGGAGCTACTCCATGCTCCTAGGCTATGGCATAGGGCACATGGTGGCCTGAATGTCCTTATGACTGTATACTACTGAAACAGAAAGGAACTCAGCTGAAGAAGTTCATAGAAATTATTGGGGGTTTGCTATGGATAAAAACTGGAATACAATGTGGCATTGTGTAGCTAGCTAATATATGTAGGCCATGATACAGAGCAGAAGGTAACCTGAATGAATATTTGGGTATACAGTAACAGAACAGGGCGGACGTAAGTGGAAAAAGATGATTCAAATTTTGGGGTACCGGTATATTTGGGGGAAAACTTGCAGGCCATGCTAGGGATAATAACTGGAATTTAGCGTTGATTTCTGGAGCTAGTCCATGCTCATAGGCTATGGCCTATGGCACATGGTGGCCTGAATGTGATGTGAGAATTGCTGGCTATGCTACGGATAATAACTGGAATTGAATGTTGGATTTTGTAGCTAGCCAATATATCTAGGCCATGACATAGGGCACAGGGTGGCCTGAACAGATATTTGGATCTATAGTAACAAAACAGTAAGGATATAAGATGAAAAAGTTCACTCAAATTATGCGGTACCGGTACCAGTATTTGGGGGGGGGGGGGGGGAATTGGGGAAATTGCAAACCATACTAAGGATAATAAATGCAACTAGTGTTAATTTCTCTAGCTAGCCCATGCTCCTAGATTATGGCATAGAGCACATGGTGGCCTGAATGACCTGATGACTGTATACTACATATATTGCTGTATTTCAATGACGCATAAGTGTTTTCATTATTGAAACTTTTTTATAGACCAATTTATACATGAAGTTTATGTATTGATGTTTTTTTCCCACAACTCAAATTTTAATTGTATGCAATTGAATTCAACCAGATAATTGAAATTATGGGGTACCAGTACATGTATGTCTTTCGAGAATGGTTGGGCATGCTAAGGGTAACGACTGGATTTCAATGTTGACTTTTTCGTTGACTGGCTATGTAGAGGACAAAGACGTGACTTGAAGTGTTCGTACGGCTGCAACACCCCGACTGAGAAAGATAATTCGTCTATGTTAACCCTATCTGAACCGGGGGGGAGTGGTTGGGTGGGGGGGGGCGGCATTAACGTACATTTTCAAACGCGTTACCGCTGCTCTGGAACGAAGACGACAAGACAGCTGAAACTTGATATTTTTGCCAATTTTATGCCATACATATTTGGTGCAAAGAATGTGGTGTAACGTAAAAATGGCGGTCACGAGATGTTCTCAGAAAAACCGAAAATGACATAAAGTAAGCCATATATTTTGTCAAAACAAATTATTCTGTATAAGATTAATTAGTTTTTGGAGACAAATAACGGAAATTCAAAATTCAGGAAATGAGTCCGAAAAATAAAGAAAAGGCATGCGAAAAGCTTACGTAACTGTGATGTAAAGATGGTGGCCATAATGAACTTTTTACACATTGTCTAATAAAGCCTTACCCTAAAATATAGTATGGAATGTTTCATACCTCTACCCCAAGGGATAACGAAAACAGATTGAAGAGCCTCCAAAACAGCCCAGGCCTGGAAAGTTTAAAATCGCACCAGTTAGTGTTTTCAGAATAATGTTGATTTTTGTAGCTAGTTCATATTTCTGGGTTATTATTTAGGGCGGACAATGTCTTGAATGTTCTTTAAAGCCTATATAATACTGAAACAGAAGGGGCTTGAGCCAAAAATATTGATTCAAGTTATATGTATAGGGGTACCCGTATGTCTTCTGAGAATGACGCACGAATGTACGGAGATTAGCCCTATCTGGCCTGGGCTTTTGAAACCTGTACAGGCCTGGGTGAGGGTGCCGAAATACCCCAACCCCTACCCCTGATTATTTTCCTTACCACTTGAGCTTGGAGGTTGAAACTTACCACACTATACCCCTAGGTGAAGCTGTACCAGAAAATGTAAAAAAAAATCGCTAGTGACGTGATGTTAAAAAACTTCACAAAAAAATGCATGATAAATTAGCAAATATTAATGAGTTGTGGAAGAAAATAGTTTTTGCCCACTTTTCACGGCTGAAAAGCAGAAGTTTTGAAGAAAAATGACGAAAGCATGAATTTTCTGGCACCCCATGTGGCCGCCATATTGAATTTACCTATGATATTCTACTCGTGGGTTATGCAAATAGGCTCAATATGATACCAATATAATAAACTATAAAGTGACGGAGTGTAAGCCATCAATTTTTTGTGGTTCCGGAGATAGCGCAGAAAGTTTGGTAAGGGGGTGGGGCCATGTTGACCCACCCAGGCCTGGTAGGGTTAACTGGATTCCAATGTTGATTTTGAATTTAGCGCTTGCTGCTAGGCTAATGGTAAAGAGGGCATGGTGTATAGAATATTTTAAAAGGTATAAAAGTCGAAGTTTCCATGTATATGGCTCTATATATAAGCAGGATATTCAGCCAACCTTAATAGAGAGCCAGTAGTTGGTACTGGCAATATATATAGCATTTGTTATAATTTTAGTTATATCGTGCTTCACCGTTTGATTTTATCGAATTATGCATAAATACCTTAATAGATTTAGTGTACATGTTGAATGTGGTGTAACATCACATTCAGCAATATATTCAACATTGAATGTCGAATGTCGAACGTCGAACTTTTTGCTAACTTCTGCACGCTGATTCCAATAGTGTCACAGACGATTTTTGGTTCAGGGATTATATTTTACAGTCAGATGGTCAGTGTTAAAGGTACGTTTATAGATGGATGCATGTCCGATGGCTAAGAGGCGGTTGTTGAAATTCACTGCAAGGAAAGTTCATCAGTGATTTGGCGAGACGAAATTTTTTGGAGGAACGAAATGGGCGGGATTTACGGTTTGCCCAGAAAACTTATTGTGCCCTGTTCGCGCTGTCAGCTGCATAATGTATTACAATACAGGACGTATTACATCTAAAACGGATAAAAAAAATAAATAAATAAGATATACTACCGGTATACGATCATGATTGGATTTTACAGTTTCTCTTGGATTTAAATGACTTTTGATTTGAATACGAAAACACGTGAGCGGCGTGTTTAGTTTCAACGTTAACAGGCTTACAACATATAGACTAAACAACATTACGAGCCAGAGTAGCCATGTGTTCATGCTTTCGTTCAGTTATTGTCACTGAAAACGTGGTCACGCGGTAGAGCCACAGAGTTTGTCTTTCGTTCATTTGTATTCGCCATCAAGAAATAATTTCGAGTACCGGGTAGCAGGCCTATATTTCATTTTGATTCTTGGAATAAAACGGATGTTATCATAATCGACCAGATTTTTGTTGTTGAAATTTTTACATCATTCAGTGTTACTACGAAAATTAATTGTCGCAAGTTGTTGCTCACTATGTGATGCACTTTTCAATGATTTCGTCGCACAGTAATCATCTGATGAGATACGGCGGGTACGGCCCACCGTAAGTTAACAAGTCTCAGATTGACGGTCACGAAGGCCAAAATCAGACTTAGAATAGGTTCAGTATATATGCATATATTATCGCAAGTGTAAATCCATTCGTATTGATCTAGAAATAGAATCAGGACGGATCAGCATGTGTGAAAGTTTCAGTTCTATTGATAGAATAGAACGGGCTTCACGGGCTTCCCCCGACAGGTTGTCAAGGTCACCGGCGAAAGTAGTTCCGGTTACCGAGTAGGGCGATACAGATATCGACTAGGTGATACGGAAATAGAAAACGCGAATGTGTATCACTATCCTAGCACGCATAGGTATATGATAAATGGCAGTATAGTATGAAAGCACAGTTTCCTTTACCAGCATAGTATAGACAAGGCGGTTGTTAAACAGTGTCTACAGACCTATAGCTATGCAGCGTTTACATATACCCTTAGTCTGAATTCCGTTTAATTCTAATCTTCACGGGAGCTAACATGTGTAAGTGCGTATACATGTATTTGAATGAGTACCACTTGTTCGCGGATTTCACGAGAAGGCTATCCGGTATAAACGGCTCGTCTGTACGCCTATCTCGTATCTAATTTCCATGGTAACGGTTTGGGAGACAGCTGGGCGGTATTTGTTCTGTATATTGCTTAACTAAATTCACTTATAATACTTATGTGTCGTCTAGAGAAGAATCTGCATGTATCATGGTACGACGGTATGAGGTTGGCTCCCGTGTACTCTTTCCAACAAGGTATGTGCTTGGTTGGCTCTTATGCGCTTTAGTCTGTTATGGGCATTTTAACAGACTCATTTTATTAACTTTTCGAATTTAGACCGATAATAAGAAAATGACTTCTACACACCAAGAAAACGAGTTTAAGTCATACTTTCCCCAAAGAACCAAAGCGATATTCTTTCGGTAATGGCCCAGACAACAAATTAACTGGTTCAGTTAAATGCTCCTCTACCGCTTATTGATCACTATCTTCTCGTCAATAAGACATCTAACATTCCCGAGATATAAACTTACTTCCGCGCTGATAAAGTCATGATGTTGGTATGTTCAATTTCACGCTTTCGTTGTAAGGTATCCATTAGTCCCATAAAAATATCTCCTGCCATTCGCGATATATCGGCTATTTCCGGCATTGATGACGTCACTTCCGGTTGACCTGCTTCATTCGAATCGTGAGAACACTCTTATTCTATTGTTAACCACTGGGAAATCCCATTGACATAGTTTCGTCACCCTGACATCATCCTGTAAACCCAGTCATAGGGGTCAAATGTCAATGCGGAGGGGCACGCCCTTCCATGTAAAAGAGATAGGAAAGGGTCCTTTAAATAGATGCGATTTACTACTCATAGTAAAACAGGTAGCTTTTAAATATGTTAAGGCCAATCTCGTATTGGAAAACACAATTTAGACGACGGTCATCTATTGGATGCAGGATCTGATGCTCGTTTTTATACATAGGCCTTAGCATACATGTGCATTTGTCCCACTCATATTTTGGCACTAATTTTATATCGTTTGTCCTTTTTCCTATAACACAAATTCCAGACTGTTTTGTTTTTAAATCGAACCCGTTCATTCTCATGAAGTTACTTCTTTGATAGCTACCTCAATTGTATGACGATTGTTGTGCATTTTGCTGCATAATTCCATTCAGTGATTTCTGGAATTTGCGCATAGACTCTTTTAAGATTACTGTAGCAGGTCACAGTTGCGCACGCGTACGTATCACAATTTTGCTTAATTACGGGACAGTGCTTTTTTTGTATCATTCAAAGATAAATGATGTCATTTAGAAAAATATAGTCCTCAAAATGACGCGCTAAAAACTCTCTCAGTTTTCATCAAACAAAGGAGGTGTTCGGTTTGACCGTATTTTTTTCCTTAGTGTGTTGCCTTTATAAACCGAAAATATAATTTCCTCTCGTTTACTTTAAAAGTTATTAGCTTGAGAGAGAAAATACTGAATTTTCATATTCTCAATTTTCACCGAGAATAGATTTGTCAAAAAAATATTACGCGTATTAGAAAATAAGCATTTGTTTGTTTTTGCAATTTTTGGCGATATTCTTGAAGGGAATTCCATTCATATATAAAATATGACACCTTTGACCAAAACGAATCTTACATATCGAAATGCGGTGGCTTTGATCCAAAATGATACTGAAGAATCGTTCTGGTTAAAGGTGTCATATTTTCATGATATTGAAATATGCCAAAACGCTTGTAATGTTCTGAAAGGGTGTAGTTCACCGCCATTCGGCACATGATTCCTCATTTTGATAATTGTAACAGCTGCTTGGCCGAATGGTTACAGTGTCGGACTACAGATTAAAAGTAAACCAACATTTTGGTTCGAATCCCCAAATACCCGAAAAATTTTTTTTTCATTTTTTTCTTTTTCTCTCAACTTCATCATTTTGGACTTTAAAGTGAAATAAAGACAGCGAACCCTTAACGCACATAATCCCTTATTTTATTATAATTCGTCAATAGAATTGCACACTAGCAACACCACACACAGTCAGTATTTGAATATTCTGACGATCCAGCAGAGCAAAAAATTAATTGTTAAACATATATAATTTCGTCTTAGGGCAGCGGAAAGTTGTAACTATGAATTGAAAAGTTATAAGGTTAAACTTGTCTTATATCAAGGCCTTTATTAAGGAAATGACCCTCAACAAGTGGTGACGCTTGCTTTCCCAATTAATTATGCATGTGCCAATATGTGCCAATGGTAACCGTATGAGAATATGAACCAGAATTCCCCATTTGACTGGCCTCGCCTGTCTGACAAAGAATAGGGGAATACCTGAGCATTACGTCACAATTTACTGGCCGGCTCGAAGCGAGACAATAGAGCAACAGAGAGCGACTCTGAAGGGAAAAATATCCATCTAAAGCGAACACCTCCTTTGCTTTTTTTGGAATAATAAATATAGGTTGCCTCAGTTTTTTTACTTAGGGCCTGGAAGTTATTTTATCGTCCTGCAAAGTTGAAAGATTGAAAAAATCTACAAAAACTCGACCCCTCTCCACTAAATGATAAAGAATTCATGAACAGAGCCGAACTTATAAAATTTGAGGCAATATTTTGAAGATCTGCATGATTGGAATATTGTATCCAAAGTTTATGTTTGTACATCAAATAAAATTAGAACGGGGAAAAACACTTTTTGGCGAAAAACTAAACGGAGAAAACGGCCAAAAACCAATCAGCACTGTGTTCGACCACTTGAGCCACGCTGACCCCTGTCATGTTTTTTTACTACAATGCACCAATTTTCATAATTTCTTATTCCCCCAACTTGTAGGTTTGACTGTGTACTCTGGTATAAGATCAAAATACAAAAATCGAGATTTTGAGGCTTCGACCCGATACTGTAACCTTAAAGCTGCTATATCTTTCTCTACTTTTGACAAACCAGGAATACATGGCCTACCTTCTTCTGAAGCTGATTATTATGGTTTTCACACCCTTATCTATGACTCTCAGTCGCAAGTCCTTGTCAACTGCTCGTTTGAGAGCATTAAATGCCAAAGACTCTTGAAAAGTATTATCCATTTTTGGATATTTCACAACGATATTTTAGACTACGCTTCTGGTGGATTGAAAGGGAAATATCGTCATGGTGCGCATGCGCAGTTGAGAAGTAGTAGCGTAAGTGGGCATTTCGGGGGTGCACAGGGGTGTTTTGAGCGATTTAGAGGTCATATCTGCTCCAAATATAGCATAAATAATTATCCTCAGGCTGGCCAGTTGAAATTAGAATAATAAATGTTCCTAGTATATGAAGCAGTACCCTGAATGAATATGAGATATCGGAAAACGAACACGAAGAAGATACTCCACGACGATGGTTTCAATTCCAACAAGAAGCAACACATTTATTCTATAGATATATAAGATGTATTATTAATTGTCACATTTAGATAGATACATGTATATTATTAATTGTCAAATTTTCCATAAACAGTTTGTGTGAATATAGCTAACCACCGTAAGTCGTAGTCCGTTATATGAAGTACCGTTTTACTGAAGTCGTTGAACACATATCTCTTCTGAAGAAATTATAGGAAGATAAATTCATTATAATAATAATAAATATCTTATGAGATTATAAAATGTGCTTTCTTTCGATTTTTAGCGATCGCTAGCACTATAGCTCAATTCGGAAAGGGTTTTATCTCCCTTGTTCCTCTAGGGGCGTATTGGTTCAGTGAACTTCCGGTAAGTACCCAGTGCCCTCACAATTAGTTTGAGTAATTGAATATTCTAGTTTTCAAGACAATTATCTTTATAATGTACACGTATACAAGATCTATCGGTTCATGTAAAAAATGTAAACACAATATTTTATCAAAAAGATATTCTGGAATAGCTTATCAAATTTTATATTATTTAAAGTAAATGCGGGTGCCTTTGGTAAAAGTGAAACCGAGGCGACTATTTCCCGGAAACAGTTTTTCATACCTCTGACCTTAAAGAGCGGCAGTTATTCAGGGGGAGATTATACACTTGGCATATTGGCATATACCTGGAAGTTTCTCAAATCAGATAACTTCAAGGTACACCAGCACAATACATGTACTTCTCCCGTTGAGTTACCATCACCATCTCATTTTAAAATACAGTTACACATCATATATTCATGAAAACATTGCCTCGCGTTATTCTGTAAATAACGTTAATCTCTGATTGGCTGAATGTCTTCCATAACGGTCAAAGGGTTCATGCAACACGGCTGTCTTCGTTACCAGCGAAGCTCTTTATACGCAAAAACGGATGATTCTAAGATCCCTAAACCATCGGGATAGTGAGTATAATGACTAATAATTATGATAACTGTAACTTTAATCATGTAACATATGCTTTATTTTAGTTAAAATTTAGCATAATGGCACCGTAGGAACGTGATCACGGTGACTTCCGGGATGGCTCTTGACGACCGTCCGGCATTCCACCGGTCGGCGTTACATACAATTCTTTACTCTGAACTCCGTAGATATTTTCCATCGTCAATTCAGTAAGGTTGTAAACAATAGTGATGCTACCAAAAATCACATGGCTCTGGTGCGCATTTCTGCTTTACTAATAAGCTCCGTCAGAAAGCATTCCGGTTTAATACAGTGGCACAGCATATATAGGCGATATTGTTTACATTAGCAACAATTCTCAAGTAACAATTTCAGCCTGGTTAATCGGCTCATTCGTAACTTCTCGATGATCTCTGGTGGCGGTAATCGGGTCCCTTCGTAGATATATGTTCCTGAACCCCCGTTTGTCAAATATTTTTATTTGCTCAAAACTTTTTGAATATAAACCGATAACAAGTTTCCTTGTTAATATCAGAAAGTCCGTCCAGAATCTTTTCTTCCACTTTCGTCCATTTTCCTTCCTTCTCCAAACTGTTCATTATACCACGCATGTGGACGTTATATTCCTCCAGCCTGTCAAAGCATTTTGTATTACCCACAAGACAAAACCATCCACCTGAAGAAGAAAATGCAATGGGTTATGGGTGGGATGAATGCACAAATTAGGATATTTCCTTGAACCCTAAAAAGCGGAAACACGGATTTTACGCCCAAAATCCCCATCAAATGGGTGTAGGTAGGCCATACATGGCCCAGATCTGCCGTACCAGGTGTCATCGTCATATAGAAGCCCTCGTGGAGCAGACTACGACTGAGATAGATTAGACATCATGACGCGCATGCGCAGGCGAGCATTAGTAGCGAAAGTTGGCATTTTGGAGGTGCGCATGAGGAGGTTTGGTTGATTGACTTGTCCCACTCTTGGTCCAAATATGTCGCATAGGGTGTCATATTGAAGCTCTCGGCATGTCTTTTGGATGGGAAGTGACGTCATGGTTCGCATGCGCTGTCGAGGAGCATTAGCGAAAGCGGGCAGTTTGGGGTGTGCAGGTACCCTCATAAACAGCTTGTTTCACTTACGTCCCTACTCTCCGTGTTCCCCCGCTGATTCACACCGCATATTTCGCGCATCTTTCGCTCTGCACAGGCCAACCGCCGATGGCCGTTGAATATCACTCTTACGGAAGAGTCTCGGTCCGCTTTGTTTATCACGGCAACCATCATCCGGGCACCCACCACCTTTTCTCTCAGTGGATGAGAGATATTTCGGTCAGTCACCATAAACTGTTTCCAGCACAGATTAGTCTCTCGGTAATAGTACTAAGCTTCCCGACGTATATGACATCTACTGAGCGATAACTGTGTGGAGAAACGCGAGAAACTAGTGAACTATTTCTTCACAATCAACTGTGAAACGAAGCAATATGAGTCGTCTCCCTTGTCAAACATTCACATGTCGTTATGGAAGTAGTCCATAGTTTCGGATTATTGGCCCCCCCTCAAAAATTTTAATACAGCAGAGCTCCCGGGTCTGACCACATGATAATTATCCTCCCCTTTTTGGTAACCAGTATTTACAGTACCAAGCTTCTGGGTACTACCATTCCTTCAAAATGCCATATGCGGATGGGTGGCTCGGTTAAGCTATATGGCGAGTCGGGCCGCGAAGTCAACCTTCGTCAGCCTCAGTTTCGTACGTTTTTCAGGAGTTTAAAAATTGGGTAATGTTACATATGGAATATGTGACAAAAAACGGCCTGGTCGACCCCATATTTTGAATAGCTTTTTTATCTCGCCTCGAGACGGGAAACGCTGAGAAGAAATCTTATTGAAATCGATTGTCAAGATTGCTCCAGGAAATGAACGAAATATGGCATATTTTGGGTCATTTTAATAGATTTTCCAGAAAATATGGAGTACGTTCCGAGGGAGGAAAATATATCACGGGTTGAATGTGCATAACTGGCTTGTATGCTGAATTAATGGTATGAGCATTCCCATGAAGAAAATATATACTTTTATAGGGGTTTTCTGGATGGTTTGACAACTCCGAAAGACGGAAGGGCTATACCAAGGGTCTATTTCCAGCAACGAGGTGTCTACTGTGGACTGCACCCTAACGGCAAAAATAATAATAAACGGCAAAACAACTCATAATCATTTTAATTTCTGGGTTAACAGTGAATAGATTTTTGGATAACTTCCTCCATTGTCGTTATATTTAGTAAGGTTCGTCAACTTATTGCAGAAATTTGTTCACTAATCCCTTCAAATAATTAACACAGTCGCTAATTTTATAAAAAAAAATCCCACTGATAAGATCACGGTTCATCGTCATGAATATATAAGGCGATCAAGTTGCCTACATTGGTAACGTAATTACACCGTTCAAGTGTTTCAGATTTCGAATTGAATGTTGACTTAATATTACGGGAAAAGTTCCTTGGAGCGATGTTGTAAGAGGTATAGTCTTGCTGTCAAAATAGTGATATGCCTCCCACTTAGTGAGAATCGTGATCTTAATATCAGGAAGGCATGACTCTGTTGAGAATGTGGGGTGTGACGTAATTTCGATTACGTGAAGTAGTTAGCCAATCGTGGTTAGTGTGAGGAACCTGGTTACCTCCGAGCTATTACGGCACGGTGATTGGATAACCAGATAAAGCGCCCCCAACGTCCAAGAGGCGCGAAATATGCGGTGTAAAACAGCGGGGGAGCAAGGAGAGTAGGGACGTAAGTGAAATAAGCGGTTTATGAGCATAGTGTGCAGGGGGCATATTTGAGTGATTGAGGGGTCATGGGTCATGCAGGGTCTCGTCTTGAAGTGATTAGTATGGACTGGTTTGGACGGGAAGTGACGACATGGTGCGATTGCTCAGTCGAGGTGTAGAGAGAAATGTGCCTTTTGGAGGTGCGCAGGAGCATGTTTGAGCGATTGAGGGAACATATCACAACCACATATTTTTTGCGGGATTTCATATTCAAGCTCTTGGTGTGTAGACTACGCTTCTGGTGGATTGGAAGATAAATAACGTCGCCGTGCGCTTGCACAGTTGAGGAGTAGTGGCGGAAGTAGCCATTTCGGGGGGCACGGTGTTTTTGAGCGATTTAGGGGTCATATCGGCTTTAAAAATAGCATGCGGAGTGTCATCTTGAAGCGCTCGTGGAGTAGACTACGATTCGGGTGATTTCCACGAGACTGACATCATCTGCGACGTAATCTGTGAGGCCATCTAAGACGTCATCAGTAGTAGAGAAAGTTCAGAGTCGCTGAGGTGCAACTTGAGACATGGTTACCTTTACTCGAATACGCTAACCCATAAGGGCGACTGATAGACAATGGAAAAGTATGTGGAACCTGGAGGATCCAGAGAAGCCACGAGACTCCTCAACATGCTGGTAGGACATGATGGGTATGTCTACCATGGTAGAGTTACTTTCGGTACAGAGCGAATATGTTAGGTACGATTGAGTGAATGAGTGGTTGAATAAAAGTGAGTGACGCATGCTCAACGTCCGTCTGAACGAAGTGATGCCCTAGTGCTGGTGAGTAAGACCAATACACACATACACTCACTCACCTACACGTAGCTCTACGGCTGTAGTCCGTGCTAAGCACTATTCTGATTGGCTAGTCCAGTGAGGGAACAACAGCAGCAGCCTATTGCGCATTACACAGTTTATTATCCCCTCCACCGTAACACACCTAACCTGGAGGAGCCGCTATGATTTGTGTTCATAATTCGCCGCTCTTGTGCTGCGTTTATCTTGTTCGTTCTCGATCGTGTTAAATGGCCGTCCATTCGCTCTGGTACATACCTAAGTATCTTCGAGCAGACAAGGCTACTGTATCGGCAACATATCCTGGAACAGCTGTTTTCGCATCTTGCCCAGATTTTGCAGAGTCTCTGGTGGTGGTAAACCCATTTCTCTTCCAAGTGACGCTTGTCTTCATGATGGACCTATGCGTGGGATCGCTCTTCATTTCAGGCGGCAGCAGGCTATACCGTTCATAGATCGCCATGGCTGTTTTCCTGATGGAGTGGCGCATTTGTATGCAAGCCCCTTGCAAGTTATCCTGCCCAGCGTCCTCGATTGCCGAAGCGTGGGTATTAACGGCAAAAGGTGGGTTCCTTTTGTTCCTCACCCAGACTTCCCTGTAATGTATCCTGACTATCAGTGACCGACCATTCAGCCTAGATCTCAGTGGATAGGCTCTCGGTATCAGTGAGTGGACTATCAACAGTCTCTGCATCAGTATCTGCCTCAGTGGGCTTATCGGCTTCTACCCAGTCGGTCTCTCTGTACTCATGTATATTTATCTTGTGCCATATTGCCGGTTTGGAGTAGACTGTGCAAGACTTTCGGGAAGAGCTGGTTTAATAGATGCAACACAGAAACGCCCACAAACACATATATTAACGCTTCAATACCCTAGAGAGATAGCTCAGAAACCCTGATTGGTCTAAAAGATCACATGATAGCTCACGGCATTGACACTAATTCTTCTAAATGTAGTAACACGTGTGAACGCCAGTCTTTACGTCTCAACGCCTTAACGCTCTATCTTAACGCCTTAGCACACTATCGTTACGCTATAACGCGAAAGTAAGGTCAACTCACACATGTGCTGGAAATTGGCATTTGCACCCCTTGATGGAAGTGACGTCATCATCCTATCTCCAAAAGATAACGTCACTTACATGCTGTAGGTACTGGTGGCATCCCCGGGTGAGAGCACATGCGTTCAAGGACGTCTTTTTCTGAAGATGAGTTCACCTGCGTCGATGACGGCACTTTCATCAAGAAGCAAAGGCCAATGGCCAACACATGTGTCCGATGACCTGACTTCCTTGCTCAAAAATGACCGCCAGAATCGGGGGAGCTAATCCTTTCATATTTAAGTTGTTTTTTTTTAAAGCGGCATTGTTGGTCTCTAGCCTTACAACCGTTCGCGCAAAATGACGGGTTTTGCTCAAATTCAAGCCAATATTGAAGAAATTTGTCATCATTGCTCTTGAAAAATAAAGATTTCTATGAATCGAGTAAATATTATACTTTCCTACTAACTTTAGATAATCTTTGTATCAGTTCCATTAAGGGTCGAAAAATTTGCTTATTTATTCAAACAAATTTACAGTACGCCTAACTCATAAAAATGAAGATCGTGTAAATATACAGCAAATTTTGTAATGAATCTGGGGAAATTTCGCATGACTTAAACTTTAGATAATCTTTATATCAGTTCCATTAAGGGTCGAAAAATTTGCTTATTTATTCAAGCAAATTCACAGTACGCTTATCTCATAAAAATGAATACCGTGTAAATAAATATACAGCAAATTTTGAAACGAATTTTAGAGAAATTCCGCATGACTTAAAAATCTTCAAAATATATATAATGGGAGGCAGATACATTGGAGATACTTCCCTGACTTAGATAAATTGAATCAAATGTGAATATCAGTACCAAGTAACAGTGTATATGCCGCATTCCTATGCAGTTTGACATCAAATGACTGGCCCATAAGTGAGAGTGAGACACAGCCGGGGATTTCGCATACTAGTATGCCTTGACCCTTATTCCTGTGTATGGTTACGATAGAGCGTTAAGGCGTTGTGACGTAAAGACGGGCATTGACAAGTTTACCAGACAATACGATATGATGCGACACCAGAAGAATATACATGGGCACAGAGAGACAGAATGGGTAAAAACCGATGCAAAGAGTGTTGAGAGTCTACCCAATGATACCAGAATGAACAGTCGGTCACTGATAGCCAGGCTACATCACAGAGATGCCAGAGTGAGGAAACAGGAAACCCACCTCTTGGAATCGTATTGTGACAGCGGCCGTTAATATCCACGCTGCAGCAATCGAGAAAACCGGGCAAGATAACTTGCAGGATACAAGCGTTTAGTCTGTCATTCAATATTCAGCCCTTGTCCATTTAGGAATTTTCGCGTCCATAATCCAGATATCTAATTCATAGATTGCATTGCATTAGCCCCAATTTAAAAGAATAAATAATTCTCTGCAAGAGAAAAGCGATCAAATGCGCATGCGTCAGGACGGACAGGCCAGGTTTACATGGGCTCCCGGTAAATGTTTTAAAATGTACCTATTTTGAGGATTTCATCGACTCGAAAAGCTCATAATATTTAACAGTTTATCATCTGATCGGCTACCGCGGAGAAGAAGGGGAAAAATGTGTGCTTCTGTGGAAATTGAAGACCTTTATGAGTTCTTTGTCGAGTTCCAGGTTTTTCAACGTGGCGATCGTCTTCTAGGCTGGCTCACAGAAATCCCGTGCAATCAATGGAATCACCGTGCACAAACATGGCTCATTAATATATGTCTATTCAATCGTGACAATGCAAGCGACGGCAAATAGAGTATTCTTGTACGAGGGAAAATGTCATGTTACAGGCAACTAGACCTAAACTTTGTACCGAACAGTGTATCTTTCCAGTGAAAGATCTTCTGAGACAAGTACGCCACAAATGTCTGAAAAACAGAACAGGAAAAAGGTTAAAACGACCGAGGAGGAAAGGAAAAACTCAACACGACAAGTACGACAGGTCGAAAACATGCGCGCCGTAGTGGAAGAATTAAAGACCGCCACTGGGACGGGAGAATCAAACAAAGACACTGTCACAGGGACAGAAAAAGTGCAATCACCGGAAGATTTCAATATGGAGAAAACACTCTCAACTGTCAGTGCTACACTGCGGGAAATGAAATCGGCAATGGTATCAAAGGACGAGCTGAAAACCCCACGAGAAACAACAGTCACAAAAGGTGAGCTTGAAATTGTTAAAAATGATATCATATCTAAGCTGACAAACAGAAATGAAATCTTAGAGGGTAGTGTTTTTGACCTGCAGAAAGAAAACGACGAACTGCGCGAGACTGCAAAACACGGTGGAGAAAATTGACTCTGCCAGTGAATGCGCAAATAGTGCTATTGAACGCCATAATGAGCTCGAGCAGTATACTCGGCGAGGAAATATACGAATATGGGGAATTGAAGAGGATACAGAGGGGGAGACGTGGGAGCAATGTGTCGATAAAGTAAAAACCTTGCTTAACGACAAACTCGAAATGACCTTAGTGGACTCAGACATTGACATAGCGCACCGTCTTCCCGGAAAAACAGACAAAATCAGGCCAGTCATAGTGAAATTCTTGCGTAGGAAGCATAAGTTAGAAGCTATCGCCAAACGGAGAAAACTGAAAGGAAGTCGTGTGGTTATTAGAGAAGATCTCACTGCCAGAAACCAAGCTTTATTGATGGAAGCTTCTACTAATCCTGAGTTTGAAGCTGCTTGGTCGTCAAACGGCAAAATATTGGCAAAAACCAGCGATGGCAGGGTACATCAGATCCGAAATGGATTTGATATCGACAGGCTCTCGGGAGGACAACCGAGACCGATAAGAAGTTTACCCGATACACAGTTGGACACACGCCTTCCTCGATCGGGCAGACCCCCTATCGCTCTGGACATGGACGTTGGAGAGGCACTAGATGCTATACCCCGCCAGAGGGTCAACGTGGCCAGACCAGGTTTTATGGCGAAGGTTCGAATAACTTTGACTACTTATACAATTACTAATAATATTCAGATACAAGCTGCGAATAAGTGTTTTCTCCTTTGTCCCATATTTCCTCTTTGTCCGTATTCAAGATATAGTAGGAAATGTTTGATATTGTATGTTTGATATTGTCTGTTTACATGGCAACTACTGACAAATCGTTTTTGTTTTCATTTCAAATATTTGGACAATTCAAGTACATATATTTGACTCCTTGGTGACACAATGTTACAATCACCCACTATCTTGAATGTCTGAAACACGTACAGTCTTTTACATTGCTGATGATGACTTTTCCACACATCAAATTTTGTCTTTTTTGCATGATATAATACATTTTGATATTTGAGTATATGGATGACAGCATATTACATATGTAAATATTGTGTTTCCTCTCTACATTAGTATTCAGTATAAATGGTAAAGTTTGTATTTATTGATTTATTTTTTAATATGTTACTGCACAGTAGATGCATTTGCCTCAACAATGTATAGTTATTTCTTACACAAAGCCATACAATGCTATTTTGGTTTGTCCCAACATCAAGCACATGGCACATGATGTATAGATAGATGGTTGATACTGATTTTGTCTACACATTAAGTTGCATTGCGTTGGATCATTTTCCTATACCTACCACATTATGGTCTAAATGCTTTGTTCACAAATCAGAGTGAAATGTATTTGTCTCAAAATATAGGTACAATACCTTAATGTTTTTTGCAACATACACACTGTTGATATGGTTGATAATGAGTTTGTCCCACAGCAAGTATTAGTGTATTTGATGAAGTTCCAGTATGGACGTATGTACGGTTGATACTTTTTGTCAAGTCAGTGTAATAGACCAGGTTAAAAACCTGCCATACTATGGGAGTAATTATTTTGTCCCTAATTCAGAGTCAATATATATATCTCCACATAAAGGTAAAATAATACATTATTTTAACACACTATAAACAATGGAATGGTGGTTGATACAAATATTTTCTCACACCATCTATTGCTGTTTTTGATCAGGTTGAAACACCTGCCACATTATGGGCTAATGGCTTCATTCCCAAATCAGTGCAATTTGTTTTGTCTCTACATGTATGTTTTGCACACCTTACACACTGTAGATATGATTGATATTTTTTGTCACTGCAGCAAGTTACTTTGTAATTTGATCACGTTCATATATCTGCCACACTATAGGTTAACAATATTGTCCCTAAGTCAGAGGTCAATATACTTTGTCTCCACATAAAATGGTGCACTATTTAGAATGCTCTGTGCATCATACACAGTGTTGATAATGCTGATACTTTTTTGTCTCCTCGTCAAGTCACTGTATTTGAATAGGTTTATACACCTGCCACACTATGGTTTAATTTTCGTCCGAATATCAGAGCGCAATAACTATATGTCTGCACATAAATGTGCAATATCTTAATTGTGCATACACTTCATACATGTATGTATGTATGTATGTATGGTTGATATTTTTTGTCAAGTAGTATATTAGATTAGGTTCGAAAACCTGCCATATTATAGGGTATTTTTTTCGTCCCCCAATTCAAAGCCAATGTATATATCTCCACATATATGTACAATAGTACTCTGTTTCAATACACTTAAACGATGTACGGAGGTTGATACTAATTGTTTGTAATATCCTGTTTGGTGTTTTACTCAGTTTAAAAACTTGCCACTCAATTCGGTTAATGGTTTTGTCCCCAAATCAGTGTGCAATTTGTTTGTCTCTTCATTTAAAATGTTTGCACACCGCACACACTGTAGATATGGCTGACATTGCTTTTGTCTCTAGGTCAGAGGGGAATGTATTTACCTCCAGATGAAGACGGTACACTATCTTAAATACTGCATACACAATACACAATGTTGATAAGGGTGATACTTTTTGGTGTCCCAGCAAGAAGTCACTGTATCTGGTCACGTGTATATATACCTGACACACTATTGGTAAATCTTTTGTCCCTATACCAGAATATGTATATGTTTGCACATAAAGGTACAATATCTTAATTTTGCATACATGCACACCACACACAATGTATGTAAGTATGAATGTATGTATATATGGTAGATACTTTTTCTCAAGTTATAATGTGTTAGATCAGGTCAGAAAATCTGCCGTATTATGGGGTAATTATTTTTTCCTAATTCACAGTCAATGTTTTTTATCTCCACATGAAGGTACAATAATACGCTGTTTTTAATACACTATAAACAATGTAGGGTGGTAGATGCATGTATTTTATCAAACTTTGTTTTGCTGTCTTTTGATCAGATTGAAAAACCTGCCACATTTTGTCCACAAATCAGAGTGCAATTTGTTTGTCTTTACATATGTTTTGCACATCATACACATGGTAGATATGACGAATTTTTGTGTTTTTTTTGTGTTTTTTGTGTTTTTTTTTTCACCGCAGCAAATGACTTTCATATATCAGGTTCATATATCTGCCACACTATGGGTTAACAATTTTGTCCCTAAGTCAGAGGTCAATGTATTTGTGTCCGCATAAAAAGGTACACTATCTAGAATGCTCTATATATCATAGACATTGTTGATATGGCTAATACTTTCTTTGTCCCCTCATCAAGTCATTGTATTTGAAACAGGTTTATATACCTGCCACACCATGGGCTAACTTTCGTCCCAATATCAGAGTGCAATAAGTATATGTGTGCAAATAAAGGCACAATATCTTACTTTTGTATACAATGTATGTACATGTATGTATATATAGTTGATATATATATATTTCTTTTTTTTGCCAAGTTAGTTAGTTAATAAGCCTGCCATATTATGGGGTAAATATTTTGTCACTAAATCACAGTCAATGTATGTCTTCACATAAAGATCCACAAACAGTTCTCTGTTTTAATACACTACTAATGTATAGTGATTGACACCAATATTTTCTTACATGAATTTTTTTTTCCCGATCAGGTTAAAAAGCCTTCCACATAATTGGGTTATTGGTTTGGCTCTACATTTAAGATGTATTACACACCATACATACTGTAGATATGGGCGGCACCATTTTTATTACCAAAGCAAGTTACATGGTTTTTGATCAGGTTTGTACAGCTGACACATTATGGGGTAATAGATACCAGTAAATTGAAATGCAATGTACGTGCCTCCACATAAAAGTACACTAAATGCTCTATACAGCTTATACACACGGTTGATGTGGTTGATGCTGATCTTGTCTATTTTAAAGTTACAGTGTATTTAATAAGGTGCATAGATCTGCTACATTACGGATACATGGTTTTGTCCCTAAATTTTAGTGCAGTATATTCATCTCTGTATGCAGGTGCACTATTGATTGTCGTGTATATATTAGAACATAACCCTGTAGCTATATCTGGGTTATCTTTTTTGTGGCCTTAATTAAGTGTTTTATGTATTTGTCTCCATAAAGGTACAAAATATTAACTTTTCTAGACACTATATACAATGTTTGCTGGTTGATACTAATGTTCCTCGTAACAATTAAGTTATAGTGTATTTGATCAGGTTCATTACCTGCTACGGTAAGGGTTAATTGTATGATACATATATATACATTTATTTTTAATTGTCACAGCGGTATTGTGCAGGTTATTACATATTGCACTATCTATCTTGCTCATAGTAACTGTCGCAGTCATCACTTATATATGATCTAATTTTGAGAACCACGGGAGTGAGCGCGCCTATTTATATGGCAACTTTTTCAATTTTGTTTTGTTTCATACCTTTTGTTATTTATCATCCCTGCAGGTACTATGGTGATTGTGTGTTCAGCAGACATAAAATAATGTATATAGTTTCGTACACTCGCTTGCCGCCGAGTGAAGTTAGTTGCATCTCTAGAAATATAATTACTACTACTTTAATTCATATCTATGGCTGATCGGGATGCAACCATATTGTTAGTGAATGTTAGGGGCCTCCACTCGGACAAACATAAGTGGAATGATATTTTTCAATGGTTAAAGAGAAAGCGATGCTCTATATATTGCCTTCAAGAGACCCATAGCTCTAGCCTAACCGAATCAGCATGGCGTGATGAATGGGGCTATAAATCCAAACCTGTATTTAGCCACGGAGAAACTAAAAGTACAGGAGTTGCGATATTTTTTAAAGACGATATAAATCTTTGTATTCACCAAACCAAATTGGATGACAATGGTAGGTATATCATCTTGGATATTTCAATTGAAAGCACAAGGCTTTACACTAGTCAATCTGTACGGGCCAAACGCCGATAACCCAATTTTTTTCACCCAATTATTTCAGGAAATAACTAGTTTTGAGAACGAATCCATTATTTTATGTGGCGATTGGAACATGGTACAAGATTTTAATCTGGATTCTGACAACTATGTCAAAATAAATAAACCACAGGCTAGAATGAAAGTGAAAGAACTAAAATGTGATTTTAATCTTGTGGATATCTGGCGGGACTATAATCCTATAGTAAGAAGATACACATGGAGACAGAACTCGATAACAGGGGTAAAACAAAGCAGATTAGATTTTTTTCTAGTAACTGAAGACATAGCAGCCATTACAGTTGTCTCAGAAATTGGTATATCCTATCGCTCTGATCATTCTTCAGTAACACTTAAATGCTCTTTTAAGGGATCACGACGCGGTAAAGGATACTGGAAGCACAATACACAGTTTTTGAAGGAGCCAGACTATTTAGATAAGATAAAAAGTGCAATTAAATCTTGCGTGGAGCAATGTTACAAATCAGGAGAAATAAATGACTCGTCCAATGTCGCCTTAACTTTAAATGACCAGGCTTTCTTTAAAGGGAACGTAAACTCTGGTGAACCATGCATGGCCAGTTAAAGCTTTTTCCTCATAGAATCCAAATCGTGTATCAGATATTTTTTTACAATTTTTTCAAAGCAGTACTAAACGTTTTAACTTCGTTACACTGGAACAACATAGAGGCTTCCATGTTTGCAGAATCGTGACGTCAGCGGACACTAGTTCTTCTGTGTCTGGAGGTAAAAACGCGTCAATCGGAGGTGCCGTATTCGAGACCGTAGCTTACAAACATGAACGAGGATGATAGTGCGACGTGTCGGGATTACCTGGTACATTGTGAAGCCAAATGCAGAGCAGCCCGGCATCGTAGAATATCTGCTAGAATCAGGCCGTATTCTACATCAAAGCTAATCTATAACATTGCCTCTGTTAGTCGGGGAACGGACGAGTGCATGAAAACGATCATATGCGGCCATGTTATCTCGACGCAGAGAATGTCCGATGACGTAGGAGATTATCGGCACAACTGAATTCCACGCTTTCCCATTGGATAAAAATCCTGCTTAAAATAAACATGGCGGCGCCCCCAAGAAATTCCAAATCACGGTATTTACTATGTTTGCGTCTGTCTCATTCATTGGAAAAAAATGAGAAAAAATATTTGTCACGATTTTTTTAATCTATCGGGACTCTTATATAATTCCCGCGGTGTTTTACCGCAGAGTTTACGTCCCCTTTAAATACCTCAAGGTCAGAATCATAGGTACATCAATTACATATGCCATTTCCAATAAGAAAGAAAACCAAAAAAGAGAGAAACACTTGGAAGAACAAATACTACAGTTAGAGAAAGAATTGTGTGAAGATGGCACCGACTTCAACCGAAAAATATGATTAAAAGCGAACCTGAGAACGCGAAAGTTGTTTTAGAAGAAATCAGATATAAGAAAATTGAAGGAATGATAATAAGATCGAAAGCAAATTGGTACGAAAATGGAGAAAAGAGCACTGCATATTTCTGTCAGTTGGAAAAAAGGAACCATGTAATAAAAACTATGCCTGAACTTACCAAGAGTGATGGTTCTAAACTTACGGAACCAGAGGATATATTATCAGAAGTGAGATCATTTTACTCCACTCTATATTAAAAAAATAACTCTATAAGCACGGAAAACGAGAAACAGTTTTTCCTACACAACGTTAAACTAACACCCAATGAGCAAATGAGCTGCGAGGGATTATTAACAATAGAAGAATGTTATGACGCCGTCAAACGGATGAAAAAGGTGAATCTCCGGGTTCGGACGGTATACCAGCCGAAATTTATCAGACTCTGTGGGATGACATCAGTCCCTTTTTACTTAGATCACTTAACTATGCTTTTAAAACGGGTTATCTTTCCACCTTTCAACAGCAGGGTATAATCACTTGCATACCGAAAGAAGGCATGGACCGCTGATAAAAAATTGGCGTTAATTAGCGAAAGTCAGAAAGAGTTCATGAAAGGAAGATATATTGGGGAAATAACACGGTTGATCTATGATGTAATGGCATATTCAGAGGAGAAACAAATACCAGGTCTTACCTTCTTAATTGATTTTGAAAAGGCATTCGACAGTGTTGATTGGGCCTTCATACATAAGACACGTATCTCTTTTAACTTTAGCGAAGATCTGATTAAATAGATTGAAATTTTTCAATTGGGATCCAGAGGCTGTGTAACAAATAATGGCTATCTATCTGATTTTTTCAACTAGAAAGAGGCTGTAGACAGGGGGACCCAATATCGCCATACATTTTCATTCTAGTTGCAGAATTGTTGTCCCTAGCTGTAAAGAAAGATAGTGATATCAAAGGAATTCGTATTGACAATTTTGAATTGAAAATATTGCAATATGCTGATGACACGACACTTATCCAGGATGGGACGAAAGAGTCGTTGGCTAGAGCTATGGGTATCTTAAATGACTTTTCCAAATGCTCGGGTCTAAAATTGAATGTGGAAAAATCCAGAATTATCTGGATAGGGGCCAAGAAAGGCTGTCAAGTCATGTCCTCATTATAGGATCAATTGGGACCCCGGCGGTTTCCAGCTTCTTGGCGTTTGGTTTCACCAGGACCTCACCAAAATGATCAATCTGAGCTTACATCCATCAAAAACTGTTGGGAAGCTGGCATAAGAGAACTCTTACGCCAATTGGTAAAGTTAACGTTATAAAAACTCTGGCATTGCCGCTCTTAGTCCATCTGTTCACTGGTTTACCTGAACCTAGTAAAGAGATGATGAATGAACTTGAAAACACAATTTATAAATTCATATGGGGAGGGGGGCCAGACAAAATCAAAAGACTGACAATGGTTTGCGACAGAGATGAAGGGGGTCTCGCGTTAACCCATATCCCCACCTTTTCGGCATACCTTAAAGTAAAGTGGATGAAAAGAGTTGCACATTTTGACGACTTCTATTCTAAATTGTTAGACAATATTTTCTTTCCCATAGGTAGCCATGTTTGGGATTTAGGTCCACTAGGTCTCAGAGAATTAATACCGAGATTAAAAAATGCATTTGGAAAGATGTAGTCACTGGCTGGGCTGAAATTATCAAAGCCGAGTTCGCACGAAAGGATATCTCCAACAACTTGATTCTAGACTTTGCGCGCTATAATGAGTGGCCAGAAGTAGCAGAATAGTCAACACATAACATACGAACTGTGAACGATTTACTCGATAATGACGGTAAATTTCTGTCCTATAATTCTTTTAAAAGAAAATATAAAGTGAACATCACGAATTTTCTCATGTATTTCGCTCTTATCGCGAATATCAAACTTCTGAACAAAAGTATTACCAAGTCAACGCATTTGGAAATGTCAGTAACCAAACGTAAACTGCTGAATCAGGAAAGTTCAAAATTTATTTACATGTTGATGCTAGAAAGTCGAAAAATTAAACCTGAGAATATACAAATCAAATGGCAAAATGATTTGGAGCAAATTGCAGAAGGAACAGCATTTAACTGGAGAGAAATCTATAAAAAAATATGGAACATAAGTTTAGAAGTAAAAATGCAATACTTTCAGTTTCAAATAATCCATAGAATATTGATAACTAATTCATTACTTCAGAAATGGGGAAAAGTAAACTCGGATAAGTGCACATTTTGCACAGATAGTACTGAAACAATTGTTCACTTATTCTGGACATGTAGGTTTGCAAAAGTGATTTGGGGAAACTTTCAACGGTGGACAGCAGAGTTGAATATGCCTCGATATGATATCTGTCTCACAGACGTAATTCTCGGACATATTGTTCTGAAAGATCCGCTGAGTCATATGGTCCTGGCTGTAAAAAGTTACATATACAACTGCAGGTCTTGTGACATCAAACCGAGGTGGGCGCCCGCCAAAGCGTATATCTCGAAGATTATGAATTTAGAGAAAATATTGCTTTTAACAATAACTCCATGGCAGCTTTTACTCTGAAATGGGGACGCCTGACAAGCTCTGACAGTTAAAGAGCACAAGAAATCTATACAGTCTTTATAATATACTACATGTATACTGATATTTATCTGTATGTAAGCGGCAAAGCATAGCAGGGTTAATCTAACTATTGTGATAGCTATTGGTATATTGTGATAATGTATTGTAGTGCACCGTGTACCCACAACAACCCCTGGCGTTGTAGGGGATAATGTAAACAGGGATCGTTAAATAAACGCCCAGTGGTTCGTCCAGAGCTAAAAAAAAAAAAAAAAAGAGTTTTTCAGTACTGTCGGTAAGATATCATGATGTTCCAAAAATATCAAATCCATATTGCTGATCATATGATATACGCTGTAAAGTCGTTCATATGAACACTTTAATGATCTTGAATTACATGGGCTAATACAGACCTAGCCCTGGGTTGAGCGAAATTTGACACATGTTACGAAACGTTACGTCATAGATCTGGCTCGCTACGCTCCTGTTTGTCTATCAGCATGCGCTATGTATCGCCAACTTCCAGAAACTTTGAGTGGAGGTGCCTGATGATATAGCCCTGTTTTATAAGGACAATCACAAAACGTTTCTAAAGGAAAGAGGTATTTATCTTCCAACAAATCTAAACGACATACCAAAAGTATACTGTACTCCAAAAATGCATAAATCGCCATACAGAGCTAGATTCATAGCTGGATCTAGAAGCTGCAACACCAAGCTTCATTCAACCCTGTTGACGAGGGCCCTTCAGGAGGTAAAAGCCACTATTTCTAAAAACTCTGGCGCTGCATGTATGTGGATATTGAAAAACTCAAAATGTCTTACGGAAGAACTTGATGCTAAAGTTCACATACCATGACCGCACATACATGTATCCACATTGGGATTCTCGACTCTCTATACTACAATCCATCATCAGGACCTTATTGACCGTCTAAGTTCATTAATATCATCTGTGTTCAAGAAAACTGATCACCGATATATTACGTCGGAAGTCATAAAGCATTCTTCATCTCTACCACAAACAACACTACATAAAAACGTCATTTTAATTATATTTAATATACGGTCAGCATGTAAGGTGAATATAATGGTTTTATTTCCAATTATTTGAACACTAAGTTTTACGCTGGCAATTATAAGTAACATTTGCATTCATTTGACGTATATGTCGATGTGATCGGAGAGGTAGGGCTCATAAAATTGGATTCCCATATTTGATGTTATATTTAAGAATGTTGTTCATGTATTCTGTATGATTGACAGCCCCAAATTCACCACTGTAGTAAATGTTTTTAGAGTTCCATGGTTTCATGGCCTATGTCGAATCTTGGTGTTTCCCATACATTTCACATACATTTACAATACATTTAAGGTTTCCTTTGGATACATTTATTGTGCATGTCGTACCTTGGAGAGTCCCTAATTACTATAGATATACAACGCACGATAATGTTTTGCAAATAAATCTCATTTATTTGAATACATTCGCTATTGTAGTGACCCGAATGCAAATCTATCAGTTATATTTAGCCATTTTCAAACCTGTAATAAATATATGTGAATTGTTGTAGTTATATTGACCATTGCGTGATATATATATGGCAAATAAGATGAAACTTAACCGTAAATTTCGAACTATGGCATCTATATCTCAAAACAATGCAAATAAAATGTTTATATTTACAACTATCCTCTAGATGTGTAAATGTTGGTGTATAAATCCATTTTATTTGCTAAGCTGGTAGCTATATATGAAATCATTTGAAAAAGAATACTTATATTTACATTTATCTCACAGATGCGCAAAGGAATGGTGTATATTACAATTTTATTTGCTATAATGGTAGGTACATATTAAATCATTTCAAAGCAAATATTTATATTTACATCTACCCCATAGATGTTTAAATGTATGGGGTATAATACCATTTTATTTGCTACGCTATTAGGTACATATTAAATCATTTCAAAAGGAATACTTATATCTACCTCTTCCACATACACGTGTGAATATATGGTGAATATTACAGTTTTATTTGCTATGATGGTAGCTACGTATGAAATCATTTCACACCTTACAGTTTCATTTACAATACTGTAAATGTATATGTGAAATGTTTGTTTTGATGGCTTTATTTGCTATCATTTGATAGATATCTGGCGAAGAATTGCATTTAACCACCGCATCCAAAATTACGATTATTACACGTTAAAGTAATTCAAATGCACAATGTTATCATCGCAATTCAATTGTTCAATTTGAACTATTCCATAGGTATGTGATGCAAATCTGCAGTTTAGCCATTACATTTGAACTTAATATATTTCCAATACTGTAAACACTAAATTTTCCATTTAGAATTTTTATTTACAATACTATGGAAAATGGGTTTGAATTTCATTGTCTTCTTTGTAACTAATTTGGTGGGTATTTGTAACGGAACGTGCACGTGGCCGGTTAATAATTTATGCAAGAAGTACTTGTCAATAAGAACGTCTTTATTTGCTGATTAATTTCCAGCTTCATGCCACCCAAACAAGTTATATTCTACGTCTACTGGTACCAGATATCTGTACAATGTATTGAATTTGAAGGAAATTGTCATAGCAGAAGATATACCGTACGTAATGCACAAACAAAACACTATAATACTGTCTTTGTGGAGTACACCTCGCGCCTGGATAAGCAATGATAAGAGCCAGACACTTGTTGATTAGCTGACGCCCGCTAACACAACACCTGCAGAGGTAACAATCTCGGCCAGGCGTGGGGGCCTACCGCTTGGCTCGCCTGGCGAAGCTGTTCGCTCCAGGAGACACGACATATTGCGTGTCGTCGTCAGACGTGGGTGCCAGATTTCACTTCAGCTGCATACAGGCATCTCTCCCGAACCACTATTTTGTTCATTTTTCAAAGCTTTTTTTCTACCATTTCGGCATTTTAACTTCATATAGCAGTTTTCAAACTACTTATGATTTACACAGTAATTTCCATTAATCAAAAAAAAATGTTGCAAAGCGCTACAATCGATTGCAAATCTGTTCAATAAATGAACAAAGTTACATATGTTTCATCAATCGTAAAACCGGAAATGTTATCATTTCTCATACATAATACTAACACACTGTGAAGAAATATAAAACTGTCGACAGAATATAACCCAACATCTGAAATGTATTTTGTTTCACATATACACAAACTGTTTGCGCAAATTACTAGCGTCCTATTTTCCCGCTGACGATCCCGGCAGATAATTCGCATCGACAATCAACAAACTGTGAAAAAACATCTCCCGCGATGTAAAGTTTACAGAATAAGTATAAAAATATGTTACTTTCCCTGTTTCAAGCATACAAGACACGAACCGTAACTCGCTCGCATTTTTGGGAATTCTTCCCAATAAGAAAGCTTCTTTTCTTCAATCATGTGCTGACAACCAGTACGATTGTACAAGCTCCACAGCATAGTGATCTTGCCAAGGTCTGAAATCAGCATATTCAAAATGATCATTCATGTCTCGGACTTGAATCAGACATAATTCTTCAACATACATGTACGCAATAGAGAGAGAGAATTAAGTAGGCATAGCAGGTGGTTTTTAAATGAAATGTTCACATGTAAACAAATTTAAGCACAATTAAGTTCTCCACAAATCAAGTACGATATGATATAAAACAGCATATAGCTTGTCATCATTGAATTTACGGGAGAGTTAAAGGTGTCTAAAATTGTGACCAGATTCTGTCAGGCCATTTTTGAAGGTGAAATGGTGTAATATTTCTGCTGTTTTCCCAAATTTCGGCTATGAGTTGAATACTTCTGATATTGCATTTTTGAAGCAGAATGTGAAACAAAATATATAAATATATGTCTTTCATCTCTATAGACAAACCTTTGTATGTGATTATTACTAAGAGTACTAAAAATTGCCATTTTTATGATGGATGAATGGATTCTTAGCTAAAATTATGAATATTATCTCCTCAGTTCTTCAAATAGTCCAAAGAATTCTTCCAGTCAATTCCGGCACCATCTTCAATTATGAAAACATTAATGAAATATAAATCATCATCTTTTGGCCTTGGGCACCATGACCAAGGCAGCATCCATTCTATACATACAGTATGGTCACAAACTCAACTGATACTTCTGATGACGTCATTTCAATGCCTAAAGTAAGGTTCAGCAACATTCAGCTTTATAATATAGGTACATTTAATCTGACACGGCTACCCTACAAAAGTAGTAGATAAAAATGTTGTGCCTTCACCAGTGTTTTGGCACTAAAGCAAAAATCATGAATATACTATGCAAAGTAGGGTCATTCTCCCATTGCCAGAGTTTGTAGCCTGCTAAAAGTCGGTGCAACACCCTCTGCATTGCATTGTGCAGAGAAAGGGCCCACATGTGCGTTCAGTCTATATCGATTTCGGTCGACACAGGAAGCACGTATTTGCATAGGAGGGAGATGGGAACTGCATTCAGTAAATCTTGTAAAAGAATTACCGTAACAGGTTTATACTAAATTATTACACAAAAACACACGGTATGTCTTCTTTAGCTGTGACAT
>JAVTVY010034567.1:0-13689 GCA_036873755.1 Hanleya hanleyi
GTACTGGTTTAAATCCTGCACAGCACCTTCTGGTGAAAGAAGTGAGTTCTTCCCCTTGAGAATATATTTGGCCAGAAAAAGGATGTATTTTGTTTCTGGTCAGACACCCTCAGAATAACTGATGCAGTGCTGCAGCTTTTTTTACCTCTCAGCCAACTTGGTATATCGGGGAAATATCATAGATCTAGTGATAACACTGACAAATTTGTGCGAGCTGTTTGTCGATATTCTCCTAGATCCCATTATTAGCCAATCACGACAATTCTGCCTATTCAATTTGAAATTGATTGGCATTTCGTTCACAGATATTTACAATCTTTCCGCGAGACTGTCCTTTGATATTCTCTGCCGCTCGACAAAAAAAACGATCTGTTCGGCAGGAACAATCCTTTGAACTTTCTGGAGAAGAACATTTACCATGAACCATGCATGTCTAGACAAGATACTTTATTTGGACACTGTTTTCAGTGTATTGTTTACTATTTTGGTCCACGTGCCCATGTGTGTAATTACAAGGGGCGTTAATTCAAAAATGCTTCTCCCTGATTGGCTAACAGATGTAGTTTGAAATTGGCATGGGATTTATATAGCTCTGATGTGAGATATAATACTCTGTGATGTTATATCAGAGTTTACATTGTAAAGAAGTCCCTGATCAACATGTTTATTACCAATACTGTGATGACTGTATGGTTTTATCCTCTGACAGAGTATGGCGGCATATTTTACAACAACGGCAGTGTGGAGGGACGAGGGGTTACCTTTGATGGGTCAAGCAGCTGGTATTACTACCTTCAAGTGCCCCCAGAACAGAAGGTGAGATTTTGCATTCATATACTACTACATGTATGACCGAATTAGATTGAGGAATGATTTAACCTTGATCAGCTGCAAATCAAGGATAAAATAATGCTGTGCTAAAAGATGGTGTGTCTGGCAGAGAACAATCACGCAACTTTTACATGACTGCTCGTGAAGTCGCGTTGAAAGACACGATCAGGCAAAACCCCTCTTATGCTTTTCTTAATACAACCAAGTGGCATAACTGGCACTCTGGTGAGTTTGGTAAATAACAGTGTTATTCATGTACAAGTAACTTCATACTTCAAAGAACACTAAATGCAGAATATTAAGCACTTTGCACATTCCTTATTTAAACTTCGACATGCATCATTTTTATACGCCCGCCCAAAAGGCGGTCGTATTATGGGATGGCGGTTTCCGTCCGTCTGTCCGTCTGTCCGTCTGTCCGGTTCTCGTGTCCGGTCTATATCTGGGACAGTTTCCTATCCACAGTTCCAATTTTTGGTGAGTGGATACCCTACGGGGAGACGATGTGTCGCGTACCAAAATGAAGGTCGAGGTCACAGGTCAAAGGTCACTGGCCTAGAAAACAGGAAATCACTGAAGTGTTCGTGTCCGGTCTATATCTGTGAACGTTTTCTATCCACAGTTGCAATTTTTTGTGAGTGGATACGCCAGGTGGAGACGATGTGTCGCGTACCAAAATTAAGGTCGAGGTCAGAGGTCAAAGGTCACTGTTGTCAAAAATCAGGAAATCATTGATCGTTGTTAGTTTTCTATCTACAGTTCTAATTTTTGGTGAGTGGATGCCCTAGGGGGGAACGATGTGTTGCATATTAAATGTAGGTCAAGGTCAGAGGTCAAAGGTCAGTGTGATCGAAAAATCAGGAAATCGTTAAAAAATTCTTATTTTTTGTGAGTGGATTCAATAGGCGGAAATGAAGTGATGCATAACAAAAATTAGGTCAAGGTCAAAGGTCACTGACCCCAAAATTAGGAAATTATTAAAAATAACATTTTTTGTGTCCATTGAGAAATTGAGGGGAGACGGTTTGTCATGTACCAAAATTTAGGCCAAGGTCAAAGGTCAAGGTCACTGTGACCCCAAAATCAGGAAATCATTAAAAATATGATTTTTTGAGAAATTGAGGGGAGACGGTTTGTCATGTACCAAAATTTAGGCAACGGTCAAGGTCACTGTGACCCCAAAATCAGTAGATACATTAAGGAGACACAATGTGTCACATACCAAAATGTAGGTCAAGGTCAAAGGTCAAGGTCACTGTGACCCCAAAATTGTGAAATTGTTAAAAATCATGATTTTTTGTGTCCATTGAGAAATTGCGGGGAGACGGTTTGTCATGTACCAAAATTTAGGCCAAGGTCAAAGGTCAAGGTCACTGTGACCCCAAAATCAGGAAATCATTAAAAGTCCTGATTTTTTGTGTGCATTATTGATAGATTGAGGGAAGAAGATGTGTTGTGTACCAAAATTGAGGTCAAGGTCAAAGGTCAAGGTCACTGTGACCCCAAAATCAAGAAGTCATTAAAAGTCACATTTTCATATGCCTGTCGAAGACGAGGTCATGTAATGCGATGTTGCGTTCTGTTCATTCATCCATTAACATTTGTTGTCCATGCGATAGCTCTAGTTTCAAGGTATGGATTGGTACCAAACTTTGAGTATACCTTACTCGCATGGCAAAGTGGAGCCATACATACGAGATCAATTTGTCAAAGGTCTAGGTCGCAGTCCCCCAAAACTGAATCAAGCTTAGCTGACTAAATGTGTTGGAATATTGTTGGAATATTCAAGTCTTTCCCCTGCATGTATATGATATTGTTCTGTGGGGTTGTCTCCCATGTTTGAAACGCTTCATTTAGTTAAACTGTTGTAAAATAAAAACCATACATTTACTAATTTAACAGGAAAAGGAGTCCTTTATGAACTTCACACCTGTTTATTAACTCAAGAACAAAGGTTTACTTCATCACTTTCTTCTTCCTTCATGAAAAATTTTCTCATCTGAAAGGAATCTATTTGCAGGAAAACTACTATTTTCTTGTGTTTGACTATTGTCGATTTCAGTGTGGGATATGTGAGCTCTCAGCTCTTGCTTCAAGGTCAACCAGTTACCAAGAGTTAAGCTCATTTTAGTTTATCATTCAATGTAAGATGTGATATATGTTACATTCTCATAAGCAAAAAATTGTAGACCTTTCTCCGGATTGCTAGATCAATTGGAATCAAGGCTATTAAACAACCTTGAAATGTGAACCAATGTAATTCCAGATATATGGGCGTATATTGAAGCCCCTTGGGCTCTTGTTGAGACTTCGGTAAGTCTAGATTACGTGCCGATACACGATGTGACCTTCGTCCGCCTTCCCCAATCGACACGTTATAACTGGCCATATTCACACACTACATTCACACTTCCAACTAGCCTTGATATATTGGATCACACCGATGTACAAACTTCATTGGTAGGGTAATTCCCCTAATAATTCAATCACAGGAAGTTCACTTTACAAAGACAGAGAACAAGTAACATTCCCATTCGTCATTCAAAATGAAGATAAGTCATATAATGACGAAATGTGACACCTTGTAGCTGGTGCCATGAAGAATATTGCCAGATATATGCCATTTTTGTTGCACTTCCCGTGATCAAATTATTAGAATTACCGTAATTGACTATTTGCGCAACTGGTTTTATAATACAGTATTATTGACAATTTAGTAATTTTCCCCCCACAAAAGGGAAAGAATAATTGAACTATCAACGAGAATCGAACCCACGACCTCTTCAATTCGTGAAGTTGCTCTTATTCCCGTGAATAATCGCAATGAAGGCTAGTCGGTATTGCAATGTCATTATGTGTGCAGTTGACAGGACTGATATTTGATACCGTATATTGTTCATGGTGCATGATTCCACCTCCAAACGTCCGGTGACCCTATATTTTGTACTGTGAACCCCTAAAATATATACAGCTTTAATATACATAATTCAAACTATATTCAGTCAAAACGAACAATTGTTACTGAAATACGAAGGGTTTCAAAATCTTGCAAAATGAATGAAGAAATATTGCACTGCAAGCCAATCTTTTCGGAACTCATTAAATTGTAAAGATTAAGTTTGGAGGGTAAATACTTTTCACGAATGGTTGACAATGATCAGCAGACCTCTCCAGTAACGTTTGCCAAGGCAGGAGATTTGAGCCCCCAAAAATGAGAATTTCTAGGCGTCATTTCATACAATTTTTCGCATTTTTATACGCCCGCCAAAAGGCGGACGTATTATGTGATGGCGGTTTCCGTCCGTCTGTCCGTCCCTCGTGTCCGGTCTATATCTGTGAACGTTTTCTATCCACATTTGCAATTTTTTGTGAGTGGATACGCTAGGTGGAGACTATCGCATACCAAAATTGAGGTCGAGGTCAGAGGTCAAAGGTCACTTGCCTAAAATCAGGAAATCATTGACAGTTCTCTATCTACAGTTCTAATTTTTGGTGAGTGGATGCGCGGGGGGGGGGGGGGGGAACGATGTGTTGCATACCAAATGTAGGTCGAGGTTAAAGGTCATTGTGACCAAAAAATAGGGAAATGATTAAAAATTACCAATTTTTATACGCCCGCCAAAAAGGCGGACGTATTATGTGATGGCGGTTTCTGTCGGTGTGTCCGTCCGTCTGTCCGTCCCCTGTGTCCGGTCTATATCTGGAACACTTTTCTATTCACAGTTGCATTTTTTTGTGAGTGGATACATCCGGTGGAGACGATGTGTCGCGTACCGAAATTCAGGTCGAGGTCAGAGTTCAAAGGTCACTGTTGCCTAAAATCAGGAAATCATTGATCATTGACAGTTTTCTATCTACAGTTCTAATTTTTTGTGAGTGGATTCAATAGGGGGAAATGAAGTGTCACCTACCAAAATATAGGTCAAGGTCACTGTGACCCTAAAATCGTGAAATTTTAAAAAATCTTGATTTTTTTCGTCCATCGAGAAATTACGGGAAGCCGTTTTGTCATATACCAAAATTTAAATCCAGGTCAATAGTCAAGGTCACTCTGACCCCAGAATCAAGGTCAAAGGTCAATGTGACCTAAAAATCGGGAAATCATTAAAAGTTACAAAATTTTTGTGAGTGGATTCAATAGGGGAAAATGAAAGTGTCGCATAGCAAAAATTAGGTCAAGGTCAAAGGTTACTGTGACCCCAAAATCAGGAAATTATTAAAAATAAGATTTTTTGAGTCCGTAGATACATTAGGGTGGTAGGTCAAGGTCAAGGTCACTGTGACCCCAAAATTGTGAAATTGTTTAAAAATCGTGATTTTTTGTGTCCATTGAGAAATTACGGGGAGACGGTTTTTCATGTGCCAAAATTTAGGTCAAGTTCAATAGTCGAGGTCACTGTGACTCCAGAATCAAGATTTTTTTTTTTTTTTGTGTCAGTAGATACATTAGGGGACTTGATGTGGGACGTACCAAAATGTAGGTCAAGGCCGAACGTCAAGGTCAATGTGACCCCCAAAATCATGAAATTCATAAAAATTATGATTTTATTGTATCCATTGATACATTGAGGGAAGACGATGTGTCGTGTACCAAAATTGGTACACTGTGACCCCAAAATCAGGAAATCATTAAAAATAACTTTCTTTCTGCCAGTAGATACATTAGAGGCACATGATGTGTTGCATACCAAAATGTGGGTCAAAGGTCAAAGTCACTGTGACCCCAAAATCAAGAAATCATTAAAAGTCACATTTCCATATGCCTGTCGAAGATGAGGTAGTGTAATGCGATGTTTCGTTCTGTCCATTCATCCATTAACATTTGTTGTCCATGCGATATCTCTATTTTCAAGGTATGGATTGATACCAAACTTTGAGTATACCTTACTCGCATGGCTAAGAAGAGCCATACATTTTAAGATCAAAGGTCGAGGTCACAGTCCCCCAAAACTGAATGAAGTTTAGCTGACAATATGTGTTAGGTTGGGATATTCTCTCCCCTACATGTATATGGCATTTGTCCTGTGGAGTTGTCTCCCATGTTTGAAACCGCTACATTCAGTTAAACTTTTGTGAAATAAAAACCATACATTTACTAATTTAATGGGGAGAGGGATCCATTATAAACTGCATACCTGTTTGTTAACTCGAGAACAAAGGTTCACTTCATCACTTTCTTCTTCCTTAATGAAAAATTCCCTCTCCTGAAAGGAATCCACTACTATTTTCTTGTGTTTGACTATTGTCGATTTCAGTGTGGGATATGTGAGCTGTCGGCTCTTCCTTCAAGGTCAACTAGTTACCAAGAGTTACACTCATTTTAGTTTATCATTCAATAAGCTTATAAGATGTGATATGTTACATTCTCAGAAGCAATCTTTCTCTGGATTGCTATCTACCAATTGGAATCACTGCTATTAAACAACCTTGAAATTTGGACCAATGTAATTTCAGATATACGGGCGTATATTGAAGCCCCTTGGGCTCTTGTTTGAAGATAATTCTTGTTTAATTTGAAGGTGGAGTTTATCATAACAGACAGCCTGTTCTTCCCAGCTACATCAATACGTTGTTACGACGGCAGCAGAGAATCTTCTCCTCCTCTAGCGGACTTCAGGTAAATAAACCCCATCATGTCTGTGGATTAATTAGTTGCTGATCAATGTTTTTTTTCCAGTTTTCACCACAATGCATCCAATGAAAATGTGGGATTTCTGTTTGAATATTTGAATTGACCAATAAGAGGATTTAAAACTGGAAGGTATCCCATGATGCACTGGACTTTCTATGAATATCTGTAGACCACTTAACCATGTAATGGAGCGTAGCAAAAATTGGAACATTCCAATGGAACATTTGTGTCCAGTATTGGATGCAGCCAGATTCCATTTTCAGCTACTGGAACGCTCCACATTAGAGGAACGTTCCTTGTGAATGTTCTGTACAGAGGGAACGTTCCCTTCGAACGTTCTGGTTTTAGATACAAGAACATTCGGGTGCATCAGAACTTCAGGTGCTTCAGAATGTTTGGCTACCGTCATGCTGAACGATCCTGTTAGGTGGAACGTTCGGAGGTGGAACGTTCCTTCCGAACGTTCCGATTTACTGGAACGTTCAACAGTGGGCATTCTCTTGTTCCACTGGAACCAAAATCGCGTTCCAATTTTTGCTATGCTCCCTAAACATGCAGGGCATATACAGTCACAGTCAGTCTGTCTGTGTGTCCATGTGTCCTTCCAGGGCCCGGTACACCACTTCCTAATTTGAGTTCTGATGGGCCTCCTCATCCACCTCTGCCAATTTGGGGATACTTTTGTCTCCCATAAGCGCTTGAGGGGAACTATATGTAGTATTGGGGTCCATTCATTTGTCTGTTCATCCGTCTGCCCATCTGTCCGTCTGACATCATTCCCATACAATAACTTATGAAAACCTGAATGGATTCTTTCCAAATTTGGTATATGCATACTTCGCCTCCAGATCTCACTACGGTTGTTCTCCATGCCGATCCGCCTGAGAGCCAGTTCTGGATAATAACTTTGAAAATGTGAATGGATTCTAAAGTTCCAAATTGGATATTGACATGACTATATGCCTATTTAGGTTGCACCACCTGGGGGCCAAGTTACAATTTCCTTTTAGGACACATTTGGTATGTGGGTACCTAAATTGCCACAGGATCTTGCTTGAGATTGCTTCCATCATACCAGGGTGTGAACGTTGAGCTTCCAAGCCGAATAATTATTTAACATCGGGAGACTTCAACCACTCAGGTTTAGCTTTAATATTACTGGTATCTAACTAGATGTCCGTGAATATATGACTGCAGTCAACACCTAAGAGCTTCAGAAAAGATTTCAATGAAATTTTACATCATACATGTATTTAGGATCAATCACTGTACTGTTAAATTCAGGCTGAATTGGATCTTCATTACACCCCACTTCAATCATCTCTTGATCATGTTGATATATCAGACCTGCTTCAATGTTCAAAGAACTTACAGACACGAGACGTCACTGACCTCAAAACCATTTGCATTTCGAAATGTGTCATAGAAGTGCATTGTTGATTGGTTGACCTATATATTGGGCCAACACAACCACCATATTAGGAGGAATGATATCACGACTTGAGGATGATGTCACGACTTGAGGATGATATCACGACTTGAGGATGATGTCACGACTTGAGGATGATGTCACACTACACACAATCGGCATGTAGATTCTGAGAGTTTTGTCTCTCACTCATAGGTGAAATTTACACCTCATATTTTGAACACTGAAGGGGGTCAGATGTATCAAGGCAGCTTCAAAGTGCGAGCATAGAAATTGACTTGATGAAATGAAGATGCTTCTGCACATTTTGTTTGCATCTATCTTCAACATTACTTGGTATAATCTGAGGATACATCAATCTAGGTAAATTTGTCCATATTAATGAGTTATTCCTGTGAAGTTTGGAAATAATTGAAATTAAATGTGTTAGTCTAATGCAGAATAATTATCTCCCTTCCTACAGATTTATCTCCCTTGCTTGTATTATCCCTTGAATCCATTCACAAGTTCTCAAGGTCTTTATTGGCAGATATAAATCAAAGGACTTGGATTCCATATTGAAATGTTATGAGGTCATGTGAATGGATCATGTGACTAGTCAAGTCATCACTGATAGATTCAAACAACCACCTCATTGAGGCATACCAGTCAATCTAGGTAAACCAAGATGGTAAATCAGGAGAACACCATCTAGATTTAACGCAATGAAAATTTTGTGCGAATTGTTCGCCGATATTCTGCGAGATCCCATCATAAGCCAATCACGACAATGTCTGACTTTTCTCTCTGACAATGATTGACGTTTACTTCACAGAGATTAACATCATCACACGGCACAATCTTTTGATATTTTCTACCCCCTAACAAAGCCAGACTTTTCAGCGGGGGTAAGCTCTTTGATCTTCGCTGTTTACAATGCAGACCGTCTGGAAATGATGCCATATTTGGATACTGGTACCCGAAAATGTTTATATATTAGTCCACGTGCTATCGTGTATAATTACTGTGGGTGTGATTTCAACAAGCTAGTCACCTGATTGGCTAACAAAACTAGTTTCAAGCTTGCATGGGATTTATATAGGGCTGAATTCAGATATAATATTCCGTGATATTATATCTGTGTTTACTGAGATTGATGATACATGTAGAATGCAAGAGTGTCTTTTCAGTTCTTGGAATAAATAACATAGCCATACCACAATATTTAGCATCAGTTGATATAAACAAGGTTTTTTCCTGCTTCTAATTCCTATGAAGTAGGCTACCATCTGCAAATTGTCCGGTAGTCAGTCAGTGAGTGAGTCCATCCGAATCCTTTTGTCGGCAAAATAAGGACAACCGTTGACAATAGAACCTTGATTTCTTGCATAGAAGTGCATTAGGGGACTGTTACCAGCAAGTTCTGAGCTGACCTACTTTTGAAGAAACTTTTTGATGGTGAATTCTGACTTGGGCTGTGCATGCCCATCTTAATATAGGCAGGATTTCAAGGGCGGGGGGATTTTCAAGAGTTAAATGCGCATCAGGCCGGGTCCTAATGCCTACCCTACTTTGTAGGTCCTGTGACGTTAGTCACACAGCCATGTTTAAAAATGCTGTTCGAAAAAATGAGAAGAAATAGGGTATAATCATAATCATGGTGCCTTTGTATTTCCGACTGTTAAAACTAAAATGCAAATGTTTTTTGGATTATTATATTTATATTTTATACAGGTTAAATACGGTAATTCTCCTAATAATTTGATCACCGGTGCAGCAAAAATGGCTTACATGTATATCTGGAAATATTCTGTCACATGTAAAGTGTCACATGTTTTCATCATACATATGACTGTTCTTCAATTTGAATGAAGACTGGGAATGTTATTTTTTCTCTGTGTTTGAATAACAGAGTTGAAAAGTGGACTTCCTGTGATTGAATTATTAGGAGAATTACCGTAATGATAGAAATATCGACCTGTCGATTTCGTTTCGTTTAATTTGAAGTTTAGTATTTCTGTTAGCTTCTGACACCAAACCTAGCTGAATTCTGATTTGTGAACTGGCATGGCTTATCTTTCCTTGGTTGTAACGTCACATCACTCCAGCCCCTTGAAGACTGAACGCTTCAAGTATTGGCATCCAGCCAAGTGGTCTGATGTGACGTCACTAACCGGCGTCAAACAAGAGCAGATAAGCGATGCTGAAGTCATTTCTGAAATCGACCAGGCTTGAAATACCAACTTTGGAGCACCTTTCTAAAGCCACAAGGAGACAAAAAACTTCAAATAAAACCAAAAGAAGTTAATTTCAACAATAACTAATCCATGAAGAAAAAAGAAAAAATAGAAAAACCTTTGCATTTCACCTTTGACCGTAAAATTATGTATATAGCTTCCAACTTTTCTACCGGACACACAATTTCTTGTACGAGAATATAATGTTTATGAATATGGTATCCAGTGAAATTTTGCGTTGAAAAGTTGGTGAAAGAATTGTCATCATTCTCCATGTTTTAAGGAATTTGCTGTCATCATTGTAGGAGTGACCGAGCATTTTACCCCATGACCAGCAGCAGTAATCGAATGCTAGTGGTGGCCAGAAACCTGGAACTTCGTGGATTCTTCACAGCTAATTTCACTGGAACAACAGATACATGTAGTAAGTTTAAACGAATGTGTCTTCTTTATGGCGATGGTTCAGCATTCTCTCAGTTCTCCGTCACTCTCCCAAATTTTCCTCCAGAAGAGCTTTTGATCACTCTCCTTAAAATTGCCAGTGCAATGAGTGTGATAGAGAGAAAAAAAAGGAAAAAAAAGAAGAAGAAAAAAAAGCCTTGCTCATCATTTTGTTTTCCAAAAAAGTGCCTGTGCAAGCCAAAGATTCATTTTACTCAACCTGAACAATGTCAACAGTTATATATATTATAAGTTTGCTTACTTTCAATCTGGTACCAAATTAAATTTATTAAGTGTGCTTATTTCAGGTTGCAATAAAACATCACAGGGATCTGTGGGCCAGTACAGCGCTGTGGTCACTCCAAGGGGATCGGGGAATGAGACATGTAACTGGATAATACAACTTCAAAACTTGCCACACAGTAAGTACTCCTGCTTGTCATCTTATACATGTACAGTGAAACCTGTCTAAACCTGTCTAAACCCAGTGAAGACATCTTCATGCACAAGTTCTCTGTTAACACTTCGACTTACATGTAGCCTTGATTATCAGCCCACCGGCTCTGTTCAGAAGAATTTATAAGTAGATACGCATGTCATTGACCTCAAATCCACTTGAATTTGCCAATTACATGTAACATGGAAAAGTATTATTTTATTCATTTCTATGACTTATTAATATTTAATACCATTCACGATCTAATACAGTAGTGAAATGTTTTCATACACTCAATGTTAAATGTATGCTGATATAAAAATCGATATTCCACCTGTTTCCTGCTCTTTGCATTATGACATCGGAGGCCTCAATCTTGAAGTAATTTGGAATTCTACGTGACATTTGTGTGATGTCATTTGATGCTCAGAGCACCAAATCACGTCAACTTAGCCAGTAAAATGGCGGCGACCAGATGCTCGGGAATAATACTAAGAAATGAATAAAATAATATTTTCTTGTCTTCACTGACAAGAAATATTTGGCACACTTTATATATAAGTAGACACTCTTATGACAGAAGCATATTTGAATTGAGTGAATCATTCCTTTCAAGTATTAACGTCTTCATACCTTATAGTACTGGTATGGGAATTGTCTCAACCTTTCGTATAATTGACCTCGCTGTCTCCGAATATCAACTTGTTTATCTGGCTGTAACATTCACACAGAGGTTCCTATGTGTAACCCCCTGGCAAAATGGCCTCCTCATCCCTGATTAGCTGAATTTGATGTGTGGTGCCACCAGGGAAGATAACACTGCATGGGCCAGTTATTAACGTTAGGAGCTCTCAATGCCAATAACCTAACCTACTTTGGGCCGCCACTCTCTGCAGCTACTTGTTGCTAAATGGCACTAGTCCTTATGACACAGTTTAATCCTGTCTAAACCGCATGACTACCCAAATAGGTCTGGATCGTTATGGCTAGCTATCATGTTTGTATTCCACATGTAGGTTTTCTCATGGTGAAAGTTAGAGGCTCCGGCTTATTGAGGCAGGATAGCATCACCATACACAGAGGTGTGTCTGAATACGACTTCGCCATGCTGACAGCAAGGGGAGATAACTCACAACTCAATCTCCCAAGGATAATCATCCCAGCTTCCACAGGGGCAGGGTATGTTTTGGTCGATTAACACATCATTAGCTCATCCACAAAATGACCCTATTCAGCTGTGCGTCCGATTCTGCTAGATCGTCTGGTTAATAGCAGGTTAGGGCGATCCCACTCGCTAAAATGGAGATTAGAAAGGTAGTTTTTGTTCAATAAATCAGTTCACATAATAAATTCAGCAAAATCCTCTTGAGGCGCGAACAAACATGGTGGTAAAAAAGTAAGTTGTTATCTATCTAATTTGCATAATAATAGGTCAAATATCTGTCACATTGTTGGAAAAAACATTGACTGGTTCTTCTAGTGGCAATTGATTTTAGATCATAGAACAATAGATAAATTAATGCACCTGAAAATTTGAAGCATTGGTTTAGAAGGAATCAAAAGTTATTGAGCAAAAATGACCCCTTTTACCTCCATTTTAGAGAGTGGGATGTTAGGGCATAACTTTGTTGTATTTTAATATTTGCAGATGTTGACACCTGGTGGACATCTGGGCTTCAAAGCAGCTTCGAGTACTACAACAGAACGATCTATGATTTTTGAATGCATGTGAATGTATATGTAAGAATTTCCAAAGTAATGTTGTTAAATTACATTGGAAGGGAAGAAGTGGAATTAGAATGTGAATAACCTTCCTCTGAATTTGACGTGATTCAAACTTGCTGTTGATATGTTGTTTAAACATAAACCCATTCGAATCACCAAATTTCTGTATTTCGGAGAAACATGATAGATTATGGATTTTGGGATTTTAGATGCGCAATAAAAGAAAATAACAAAGAAATATATAGTGATATCATGCCCACCTGGTAGGAGGCATCAGATTAGAAGAAAAGCAAATAAATGAACTTCCTTTATTATCTCCCAGTGTCTATATTAAGGTATATAGACTCTCTCGAGAATGGGTGGCCGTAACCCAATTCTTTCTCAGAAACCGTGGATAAGACTTTTTTTTTCATCATCGGTCACAGAAATTACAAAGCGATAATACAGCATTTTGCTATAAAGTTTTAGTTATCAGTCTGTATGTAGAAAATACATTCTCTTTGACTATAACACAGGTTGATGTACTCTGCTATGGATGAAGCCTTTGAATACAATGGGAACCAAACTGCGACAAGAACGGTAACGGCAGATTTCTGGCTTCTTCCTGAAAAAAGTGAGCTGCTAATTTCAATTTTTAGTTTAGTGATTTGAATTTGTATTACAGTGAATAAAAACTTATGCCTGTGCAATCTAGGTAAACCAAGATGGTAAATCAGGGGAATACCATCTAGACGTAACGCTATGAAAACTTCGTGCAAATGTTCGCCGATATTCTGCGAGATCCCATAACAAGCCAATGATGGCCATTTCTGACTTTTCTCTCTGACAATGATCAACGTTTACTTCGTGGAGATCAACATCTTCGTGTGGCACAATCTTTTGATATTTTCTACCCCCTAACAAAGCCAGACTTTTCGGCAGGAGTAAACTCTTTGATCTTCACGAACACCGTCTGGAAATAATGCCATATTCGGATACT
>JAVTVY010034568.1:0-13784 GCA_036873755.1 Hanleya hanleyi
AACCTATCGATTGATATACACTGGCTCGCGAAGATGCAATTCCGAATGTATAGCGAACATGTATGTACGATCATTATTGCAATCAGGTATCCAAGCTTATGGGATGGTTGATATTCTTCGCCACATAGAATTAGATTTTGGAGAGGCGGAACGGTAATATTTACGTAACTTCTCTGACACTAGGCCAGCTATTCCGGAATTGTTTGCATATGGTAGCCTGATTGTTGGCACAGATTATAATATACTGACAGAGCGATTCAGTTGATTCAATTACAACACATATAAGGGAAGTGGGAAGAGGTGCCGACATACTGACTGAGCCACATGACTTCACAGTATAGTCTTCCGGTTAACCTATTCTAAAGCACATACCAAGATAAAGCACATACCATATCAAAAACACTGTAAAAGTTTGTCCTCGGAGAGTAAAGAGGACATGTATTTGTCGCATTTCGAGCTTATTTTCTGCATTTAATCAGAAACGCGGTTCACAAAACCCACATATTGCTGATCAATCAGACTGTATCACAGTAATTTGGGACATATTGTCTTTCTTTTGATGGGAAAAAGGTAAAGTATGTTTTCGCAAAAATAAGGGACTTTTAGGAATGTTGGGGTGGGATAACATTTAGCTTGATAAACCTCACACTAAACCAGGTAGTTCGGTCTTGTTTACTGCAAGCGGTAACCTGACCCTTAAGTGATTAAGTTAATAGTATATATTGCGACTTTGTTTAGATAAACAAAACTAAACAAAAGGCAATTTGCCTGATTTTGAGCCATTTCTCACATTAAATAAGCAAGACAGCTCCAAACATTTTGTGTTATTTGTGTGTCTCCATACCATATATTCCAATCTTGCTCTCTACGAACAACAACTCATAATCTGCTTATTTTGATGAGTAAACAGGAAAGTTACAAAATGTTTCCTAAAATCAAGGATTTTCTTTAATTTTCGGGGGTAGGGTAACATTTTAAGTTATCGCTATGACACTAAGTCGGATAATCTGATCTTGTTTATAGCAAGCAATAGCACGATGAATAGTAAAACAAATTATATGCTGATCAAGCGATTCGGTTGAGAAGTCATGCCGTTATGTTTGTTTTTACCTGGGATGGAAAAACTAAAATAAAAATCTTTTGCCTAATTTCAAGCTAATTTATTGAATTGAGTCAGATATACGATATATACAGCCACTGTTATTTCTTTCAACCATTCCTCACCAAAATTATACCTGTACCATGAGACATAATCTGCCCATTTTGATGGGCGAACAGAGAAGCTACGAATATTTTCCTATAATGAAATTTTTGGCTATAATATAATATAATATAATTTTCCTATAATATAATTTTTGGCTATGACACTAAACCAGATAATCTGATCGTGTTTATAGCACACAGTAGCCTGATGAATTGCAAAAAATATTGTGTGTTGATCAAGCGATTCGGTTGAGAAGTCATGCCATTGTGTTTGTTTTAACCTATTCTTTTATACAACCATACCACACTAAATACATGAAAGATGACATATGATCCGCTTATTTTGATGGGTAAACAGAGAAGTTACGAATATTTTCCTAAAATGAAGGATTTTCATTAATTTTGGAGAGTAGGGTAACATTTTAAATTATCACTCTTACACTAAACCTGATTATGTGATGTTGTTTATATAAAACGGTAGCCATATGAATGGCAAAGTTTTGTATGTGCTGATTAAGCGATTCCGTTGAGCGGTCATGCCATTGTGATTGTTTTTACCTGGGATAGGTTGATTGTTTTTACCTGGGATGGTAAACCTAAAATACAAACCTTTTGCCTAATTTCTCGACTCTTTCTTTTACTGATACATACACATAGCTTGGATAACCACCATTTTTTTGCAATAACCACATGACATACAATATCTTTAATTTGAGATATAATTTGTTCATTTTGATAAGACAATATGAAAGTTACGAAGGTTTTCGTGTATTTGATGACTTTTTGCTAAATTAATCACATTTTAACGCCCTGAACACAACGCACATGCTTGCAAGGTGCATGACAACCGGTTATAATATATGCGCATGTGTCAACTCTACACATTAGAAAAGGTTTCAGGCATGCAGGGAAAACTGGTAACGAAAACCTAAACTAAGACACTTTTTCACATCTGGCCAACTATGTCAAGTACATATTATTTGCCTGGAGCGCTTACTCTGCTATCCCGCTTGAGAAAAAACATTTGAGACTGGTGAAATTCAACGGGAAATGCCAGCTTATCATATATTAGAACAGTATCTCATGAACATCATCAGAGGAGGTTGGAACTGGATAATATACACTTCGGACAAGATAAGATAGACCACAGGCAATCGCATTCGGCTTATTTCTAATCTTCTAGCAAATACCCGTGGACAAATTTTCATTGCAGAAATAACGCACTTCATTGGTTTATTAATTAGTTTACGGTGTCGGTCACTGTAAAGGTAATAATTGGCAGGAGTTCAATATTGATGAATTATAAACTGTGTGGACGGAAAGAGTTAATAGTAGCGGTCGGTATGAAATCAAGAAGACAATGGAATACACGGATGTTGCTTTATCTACATGTATGTACATTAAAGAATATTAAGTAACACCGGGGCTGTTTAAAGGCATGAAAAGCAAAAGATCTCTCGTAAGGAATTCACAATGGAAATTGTTGTAAAAGTAAGCATATTGCATGACGTTAACATAAATTACCTATTGAAGTACGAGTCAGAAATCACGAGGTTTTGACAGAAAGAAAAAAACCCCAGACATATTGTATGACATTAACATAATGTTAACAGAGGTCCACTCTCTGTACATGTCTCTCGACAAATATATGTAGGTTTATTATTTTGGTGGGAAATTTAAGCCGTACGACGTCGGACATTACAGGTTACTTTTTCTGGGTATTCTTGCATTTACTAGGTTTATCCCATGTTGAGGCGTTTACTCCATCGGACGTCCACGATGCTCATCCATTAACATCAGAGGAGTTGTTTGAGCTGATCTGTCATCACAGCGCCCGAGCTAGCGTATCTAATTCCGGCCGTGTGGATACTTCATATTCTCCACATGAACACACGTAATAAAAGCGCGGCTGAGATACTAAGGCTACGTCAGAGAATCCGCCGTATTCCCGGGTATGAATGTTAGGTGCCGAGAGATGCTTTCCTGTAGAGTCATATGGTTGCTTTTTAGTCGTCAGACGTCGTCAATTTTTCCCAACTCTTGCATATCGCTCCAATTTATTACCTGTATATGGTAGGATTCTGCTGGTGGACTGTTAGTCCCCTAGGCCCGCCCTCTGTATATGTCTCTCATATGTAAAATACATTGTAGAAATAATATAGAGCGCCCCATAAGTCAGGCAAACGGTCATACGAACATCTGAGTTCAATGAAATATACGTCAGATTGCCCGCTGCTTAATTCGCTAAAATATGGATATTTTCAGTCATGAAAATGACTCGGCTTTATCAGGTGAACCATGACTAGATGATCAACGGATAGATTTATTGTATCTTCAGAGAGCTGTATTATTACATGTACATTGCCAGATATATCACCAGATTGGTTCATCATATCAGGTATTGTGTTAAATTATTAAAGTGTCGTTCTACAAATAATTGGCTATAAATATTACCGACAGTCTGTCACCTTTATGAGCTTTACCATTATTCAACCAGAGGGCAGTAAATGTATGAAGCCTATAGACTCCGATCTCCGAACTGGACGAATCTATTTTGATTGAATTTATATTGTCTTTTCAGGCGTACAACACAGTCACCACCTTCCACTACACCAACGCTAACATCACCAATATCAGCACCAGGATCAGATCCGAACGTCTGTGCAAACTTGGCTGATGGATGATACCTTATTCCTGGCGACTGTTCCCATTATTACAAATGCTGGAATGGAGCTGCAATCATCCAACCTTGTCCATCGGGTTTGATTGTCAACCCTAATGGCCCTTACTGCGATTGACCATCTAATGTTAACAGATCTGATTGTTAAGTGTACCAAACATTCGAACAATTCTTCTGAAGAAGTAACAATATTATCAATCGTGTCTCGTTTAATTGGGATTTGTCTCTCATTTTCTCGATTGAAGAATTGGAAATACCTCGTTGATACGCCACTATACCACACTCATGCAGATGTATTTCCCTCAACTGGGAAATATAGCGTTGCATTCGGGGAATGAATTCAGTCTCGAATTATAATAACATCCGGGATCGGTGACTTCTTACCTTCGGCGATCCTCGAATGTTTGTTAACCCTATCTGGCCTGGGGGGGGCATTGCACATGTAGCCCCCTGCCAAACTTTCTGCGCATTCTCCGGAACTACAAACAATGGAGAGCTGAAACTTCTTGACTTCATAGTTTATCATATTAGGGTCATTTTGACTCTATTTGCATAACCCCCTGAGCAGAGGATCATGGGTAAATTCAAGATGGCGGCCACGTGGGGTGCCAGAAAAGTGATGTTTTTGTCATATTTCTTCAAAATTTCTGCTTTTCCGCGATGAAAAGTGGGCAAAAACTATTTTATTTCATATCACATTAATATTTGCTAATTTTTCATGCAGTTTTTGTGGAGAAATTGCAAAAATAAAAAATTCGGAAAATCTGACCGAAAAATGGAGCAAAAAATGCCGTTTTGAAAAACGACATCACTGTGACGTCATCAAAGCGGCCATCTTGGATTTTGTTACATTTTCTGGTAGAGCTTGACCCAAGGGTATAGTGTAATAAGTTTCAGCTCCCTAGCTCAAGGGGTAAGAAAAATAATTAGGGGGGGCCATTTCGGCCCCCCCCCAGGCCTGGACAGGTCCCAAAAAGCCCAGGCCAGATAGGGTTAATCGTTCGTTCATTTTTTCCATTGAAACACTATTGAATTGCGATATCGTGTTTTATTCGTGCAAGGAGATCTAGATTAAAAACGCTTCATCACAAAACGAGAGACATTCTTTCTGACCAATTTCGGAAGAAAAATAAAACGAAATCCTCTATTCCAGACCGGATTTGGAGACAAAATAATCAAACTCGCGACTGAATATCCAACGATAATTGGAAAAGCTACCTTTATAGTTGTATCTGACTCTCTGACTCTCAATTTTGAACGTTGAAGCGTCTGCTTGACACAACAGATTTTCACTAACAAGTTCCAAACCGTCATTCCAACAAGATGGAATTGATGAAATATGCGATATCAACATATGAAGTCAGCCCACAACCAAAACCGTCTCTGCTCAACATCGACACGACACCATTTTTCGGGGAAAAGTGGTTCCAGAATGGCTTCATATGTTTAAAGACAGAAGAAAGGTGCTGTTTCCACCACGAAATATTTCGCAAAGTACACTACTTCAAGACGCTGTCTTTCAAAAACCCTCACTCCCAGTGTCTGATAATTAGGCAGAGAATACAAGATGATACACTTTAAACTAACCGAACATTTCTTCCGTGTGCAATAATAGTAAGAGCTGGAACTTTGATCTTGCAAAATTATCATATTTAAGCAAAGTAGAAATGGCGAATTTAACTCGGAAGCCGCATTTTTGTTTGAAGTGCGTGCAATCATTATACATGTTATAGGTTATGAAATTCATATCTGTTTATTCGAAAAAGAGGCACAAGGAAGCGGATGTTCGCGTCAGTGTCGTCGGTTAAGGGCAGGTTAAAACAGGTTTGGTACATGTTGATAATAATTCCAGCCTCCTGATTGACTAATCTTGCTGATCACGTTCACGGTTAGTGGGAACTAGGTGACTCTTGTTGGATTAAACAATCTATGAATGCACTTGTACTGATATCACGATAGAGATGTCACAATAAGGGGATGAATATTTGAATGCACCTTACTTTCCATGTCAAGAAGACGGTGTTGCTATAAGATCAGTTATTGGTTATATCGGCTCATGGTTGCTTAATTTTCATCACATTTGTTTCACTAAAATGAACTGTCCTTTTGGGCTAAAATTTGGGATGCACATTTGTTATGTCTGTGAATGTAAATGTGATTATTTTCAGCGAATGTTTTTTGTGTTTTTTCTTTCGTTCCATGATTGTCTATTACATCTTCATGGTCTCCGTTAATAACAGCATCGTGGCCTGTTTTGTAGAGAGAAAGGCTTGATAACCCTGGCATACTATGTACGCAATGGGATGCTATCTTCTAATACCTTTTTGTACTCTTCCTGGTATTAGTTAAGGATAAAGGATAGCTCTGGGGATGGAACTTTGGGTTTTATGTTATGATGGGGTTGTTGCTACGTGGTGTCCAGTAACTCAACGGCTGTTTTTACCTCCGTCGATCAGACGGAGGTCTAGGAACGCAACGTGAAATCCCCGCCAAATAATTGTCATATGGGGAACCCACGACTCATAGTATTTCCAATAGGGATCGTCATGGTTCCCGACGAAAATCTTGCACTTTTTCTTTGGACACAATTGAAATAATGGGGTTCCCCATTGCAATGCATTGCAGTGGGCCTTGCTTCTGTAGTCGGGTTCCACCTCAATCTCGAAACCAGATCTATCCGGTCCTGTCCTGCATCCACCGAGAGATTGAACATGGCGGCCCTCCAGCTTGGAGAGACGGACAATGCGATTTTTCGCTTCTTCTCTCCCCCGATAGACTCCATTCCAAATTGAAACTTTTTGAAACCTTTTGGAACCATTTGAAACGAATTGAAACTCACAGCGAGGCTGAACCCAAATCGCTGAACCTCAAACGACGTTGCCAAATCAGGTCAGATTTCCCATCAATTTTCTCTCCCCCCCCCCGTTTGGCTAAACTACACCCGTTCTCTCCCTCTTTTCCCCATCAAACGAAAGCTTGTGAAAATCTAGGAGGCAGGAAATATTCCCTTTCCACCAGCAAACACGTTATTAGGCTCTATTTCCCGAAATAAAATTTACGGTGGGGAAGGTCACCAAGGTCGCGCAAACCAAGACATGTTGTTGTTTTCCATTTCCGGGTTTGTATTTTGAGTCATTTCTTGTTTCCAAGAGTGTTTCATTACTCCAGATCTATGCGAACATGTTCTATGACATATGTTCTAACGCAGGTCAGTCTCGTTCCATCGAACTATAGCCAATTAGTCGTTAAATCAATAAACGAACAAAGGGGGCGTGGTCCATATACTTGTAATGTTGTGTAAAACTGTGAAATGCATGTTTTATTTTTCGTTTATTTTTTATTTTGCTGCATGTTTGGGCGCGGAAAAAGTATCCGTAATCTTCCACTGATATATAACGAGATGGCAAACCTGTCTCATAGTCTGTGAAACCCAAATTGTATGAAAATTCAACGCAAACAACATGTGCTATTTTTCTTTGTTTTTATTCAAAATTCATGTTTACTTTTGGGTCAAATTTATATTTCCATGCTTGATTGAGACTGGAAATGCATTGAAACTTCCACCAGCATGTCCCGTAGCCCATAAGACTTTTACGTGGTCTGCCAAATCAAAATTGTGCGATTTATCAACGCGCAGCACATGTACCAAATTCATGTATTTATTATGTAAAATGCAGGTTTGATTTTTTCTGCAAATTCATATTTCCCTGCCTGTTTCAGATTAAAAAACCATTAGCAAAGTTTTGATAACATGTGGCGTAGATGATAAACTTGTCACGTAGTCCTTGAAATCCAAATTGTGCAAAAATTCAACACAAACAACATGTACAATATTGTAGCATTTTTGTGTAATAGTCATGTTGATTTTTGGGTCAAATTCATATTTCCTTCCTTGCTTGGGACTGGGAATGCATTGGAAAACTTCCGCCAACATGTCCCGTAGTCCATAAGACTTTCACGTAGTCTGCCAAATCAAAATTGTGCGATTTATCAACGCGCAGCACACGTACCAAATTTATGTCTTTGTTATGTAAAATGCAGGTTTGCTTTTTTCTGCGAATTCATATTTTCCTGCCTGTTTCGGACTGGAAAACAATCAATAAAGTTTCGCCAACATGTGTCGTACATGATAAACCTGTCACGTAGTCCGTGAAATCCAAATTGTGCGAAACTTCAACACAAACAACATGTACTATATTGTAGTATTTTTGTGTAATAGTCCGGTCGATTTTTGGGTCAAATTCATATTTCCCTGCCTGTTTCGGACTGGAAAACCATCAGTAAACTTCTGCAAACATGTGCTGCTGCCCATAACAGTATCATGTAGTTCACAAGCCAAAAAACGTGTGATTCACAGCAACATGTCACATGTATAAGCTTATACATGTACAATGTCATATATGGCATGTTTACTTTTGAATTAATTTCATATTTCCAGTCATGGCATTTACCTGGAGAGCACTGAAAAACTTATGCAGACATGTGCCGCTGCCCAGTCCACAGACCACTAATCCTGCAATTTACAGCGACATAGCACATATACATGTACAATGCTTTGGCATATGTTTACCTTTAAATTGATTTCATAGTTCCAGCCATAAACTTGATGTAAGATACAATAATCTTCTGCCAACATGTTGTAAAGTCCATAAACCTGTCACGTAGGTCATGAAGCACATAAGCATCAGAGTCAGTGATTGACCAGCTCCTGGATCTAGACCACATAAATGAAGGGATCTAGTTTATCGGTGCTATGGCAAAAATATCATGTAGAATGGGTTGTGTGGATAATATCAGATTCATGAAAGTTGAAGTCCTGCAGCATGCTCCACAAATATCATCAAAGGTCATAAAACTTTCTGGTCTGCGCCAGTGTGGATCTATACTTGTTTTTTTTGTTGTTTTTTTTACAAAATTATCTCCCTTGACCAGGTGAGGACTTGAATGTGTCAGAAATGATTTAGCTTCTAGAAACAAAGACTTCATTTCCTGAGTACCATGGTGTTATATATTGTTATGATTGGCTTAACTTTAGCTGCTGAAGATATTTCTAATTTGAGGATACTGGGCAATCATACTAAATTTATTTTCATAACTTCATTTATTTTCACAATAAGCAACATAATCGAGATTAGCAAGTGAAGTTTTACAACATAATATAATACGCATCATGGATCTCCTTCAGTTTAGTGTAGACATATATACCCTTGGATATCTGTTACCCTGATTCAGTCATAATATTGTCTGTATTATATTGATGTCGACAAGGAATATACATAATTATTTGATAGTATTATTAATTGTATGTTGTTTATGATTATCATGAACCTTTTATTCGCTGGAATCCAGCCATTTGTTCCATATGGGCAATATTCTCATCAGCCATCACCATTCAATATGAATGTGATACATGTACAAGTCCATGGTAATTGATACATTATGGTGAAGGTGACCTGTAACACCAGTATACAAAATTATTCCGAGCTCATTGAATCCGCACATGATGCTGAGACAGATCAGAACGAAGTGTCGGTAAAATCAGATGTGTTTTGTAGAGGATTCTGTCAATGAGGATGCTATACTGTACACATACAAAATATGAAGTGTTGATGTGTAGGGCCTATAGCATAAAATCACAAGCAAGTTGGTAAAACTAGGCACACATGGTCTCATTTCTGCCGCTAACGTGTTGATTTGGATGGGGGTGTCCTCTCATGGGGAGGTGTGGGTGGGAAGGGGCCTAATGTCTCAAGCAGTATTCCAGGTTTTCCATCAATATACTCTATTCCATACCCCAATATTTCAAGCACGTGAAATCAAAGAAATATTATTTGCGGGGAATGTGACTTCCACATCCCTAGCTGGACATGCTAGTGGGGAACCGTCAATCTCGCGTTAATTACCATTGGTGAAGTTCACGTCAACAAATGCAAAATTGAGCTTGGCATCCGGCCCTATGTTATTCAGTGATGTACTATTCCCCTACTGACCCTGTTGCCTCGACGGAGGTCTTTGCGCTCATTCAGCGCTTGTTATTTTCTGACTGTACGGTACTACGAACAATAATTTGGGTGTGTATATTGCTGCCTGGGATCGACGTTCTGCTCTGCGTCAGGCTCGTTTTAACATTTCCCGTCGATGTATTTGAGTATTATTTCACTCATTGAATTCCGCTTTCATATTTCAGTTGTTTTCACGTCTAAGAAGCAATAAATCCATATGACACCCACGTTACATTTTGTTTGTATTCCCTCCTAAATTTAACTATTGTCAATATATATTCATCTCTTTTGCCTGACAGCCACGAACGATAGTTTATGGATCTGTCGAACTACAAGGTTATATTTTAGAAATATCTAAGTCTTATCACACTGACAATGAATTCAGAAATATTGTAGTACACACTGGACATATCTGGTTTCTACGTCTTTCTTATGGATTAGAGCTGGTTAGCTTGTATGGATGGTCTTCAAGATATAAGAGATTCGAAACAGAACAGATTAAACGAAAAATAAAGAATGTCTTGTGTGCTTAAAGTGATAGTAAACCCTCAAGTAAAGTTTCCATCAAATGAAATTACAAGCGTCTAGTCCGTCATTCATAATCCAGCCGTCGTCCATTAGAGAATATCCGCGTCCATAATCCAAAGACCTATTCCATTTTCCATATAACAGTATTAGCACCAAATTCAAAAAGATAATCATAGTATACATAAACATAGGCTTGTTTCCTGCAAGAGAGAAGCCGTCAACAGTTTTCAATGATGCCGACAAGACATCATGATGTTCCAAAAATATCAAATCCGTATCGCTGATCAGTATTCTTAATCCATAATATTCGTTGCACCATAATATTCGTAGACCATTGCAAACAGTATGAGAAAATATTTCTTGTAATTTTTTACGATTTTATTACACAGAGTAAACTGCAATTAAAGCCTGTTATTCTATAGTGGTTTGTTGCAATCATATCTAGGTCCAGTGACGTCAGTAGTATACATAACGCAAATTGATGAGATACCCCCTCACTGCGCATGCGCAGAACCTTGTGTGACGTCATAAGTGTATGGGCATTGGGGGGTTATTGGGGGGGTTGGGGTTGCGCATGCGTGATGTGTGGGAGGTGGGTACAAGATGGCCGCCATGTGGGAGGTGGGTACAAGATGGCCGCGAGTGTCATGATGTGGGAGGTGGGTACAAGATGGCCGCCAGTGTGAGTGAGATGTGGGAGGTGGGTACAAGATGGCCGCCAGTGTGAGTGATGTGGGAGGTGGGTACAAGATGGCCGCGAGTGTGAGTGAGATGTGGGAGGTGGGTACAAGATGGCCGCCAATGATAATCAAGATATCTATCGCTCTATGATGTGGGAGGTGGGTACAAGATGGCCGCCAATGTTCACAAATCATGATAATCAAGATATCTATCGCTCTATATATAGATGTGTGGGAGGTGGGTACAAGATGGCCGCGAGTGTGAGTGAGATGTGGGAGGTGGGTACAAGATGGCCGCCAATGTTATGGTGTGACGTCATAAGTGTATGGGCATTGGGGGGTTATTGGGGGTGTGCGCATGCGTGATGTGTGGGAGGTGGGTACAAGATGGCCGCCATGTGGGAGGTGGGTACAAGATGGCCGCCATGTGGGAGGTGGGTACAAGATGGCCGCGAGTGTCATGATGTGGGAGGTGGGTACAAGATGGCCGCCAGTGTGAGTGAGATGTGGGAGGTGGGTACAAGATGGCCGCGAGTGTCATGATGTGGGAGGTGGGTACAAGATGGCCGCGAGTGTGAGTGAGATGTGGGAGGTGGGTACAAGATGGCCGCCAATGTTCACAAATCATGATAATCAAGATATCTATCGCTCTATATATAGATGTGTGGGAGGTGGGTACAAGATGGCCGCCAATGTTCACAAATCATGATAATCAAGATATCTATCGCTCTATATATAGATGTGTGGGAGGTGGGTACAAGATGGCCGCGAGTGTGAGTGAGATGTGGGAGGTGGGTACAAGATGGCCGCCAATGTTATGGTGTGACGTCATAAGTGTATGGGCATTGGGGGGTTATTGGGGGTGTGCGCATGCGTGATGTGTGGGAGGTGGGTACAAGATGGCCGCCATGTGGGAGGTGGGTACAAGATGGCCGCCATGTGGGAGGTGGGTACAAGATGGCCGCGATCAATGAGTGCATAGAAAAAAAAAAAGTTCCGGCAAAAAAAAAAAAAAAAATGTATTCATCCGCGGTGATGCGGTTTGGCCGTGGTTTTGGCGGTAATTCGGTCTCGGGAAAAAGCTTCCGCGGAGAAAAAGTAGTCCCTAGATAAAATGGTCCGATTGGGTCGAGTGAGGTATCAAAGTGAAGCTTAGGTGAAGGGGCATCTAATGGGCTAGGTGTGGGGTTGAAATATCGGCCTTCTGCGCATGCGCGGTGACCGAAGGGTATGAAAATAGCCTTTTTGGAGCTAGGGGAGCCCCTAGTGGACCGATGGGGTCGAGTGAGGTATCAAAGTGAAGCTTAGGTGAAGGGGCATCTAATGGGCTGGGTGTGGGGTTGAAATATCGGCCTTCTGCGCATGCGCAGTGGCCCAAGGGTATGAAAATAGCCTTTTGGAGCTAGGGGAGCCCCTAGTGGACCGATGGGGTCGAGTGAGGTATCAAAGTGAAGCATCCATGAAGGGACATCTAATGGACTGGGTGTGGGGTTGAATTAGGGTCATTCTGCGCATGCGCGGTGGCCGAAGGGTATGAAAATAGCCTTTTTGGAGCTAGGGGAGCCCCTAGTGGACCGATGGGGTCGAGTGAGGTATCAAAGTGAAGCATCCATGAAGGGGCATCTAATGGACTGGGTGTGGGGTTGAATTAGGGTCATTCTGCGCGTGCGCGGTGGCCGAAGGGTATGAAAATAGCCTTTTTGGAGCTAGGGGAGCCCCTAGTGGACCGATGGGGTCGAGTGAGGTATCAAAGTGAAGCATCCATGAAGGGGCATCTAATGGACTGGGTGTGGGTTGAATTAGGGTCATTCTGCGCATGCGCGGTGGCCGAAGGGTATGAAAATAGCCTTTTTGGAGCTAGGGGAGCCCCTAGTGGACCGATGGGGTCGAGTGAGGTATCAAAGTGAAGCATCCATGAAGGGGCATCTAATGGACTGGGTGTGGGGTTGAATTAGGGTCATTTTGCGCATGCGCGGTGGCCCAAGGGTATGGAAATAGACGTGTTGGAGCTAGGGGAGCCCCTAATGGACCAATGGGGTCGAGTAAGGTATCAAAGTGAAGCTTATGTGAAGGGGCATCTGATGGACTGGGTGTGGGGTTGAAATATCGGCATTCTGTGCATGCGCGGTGGCCGAAGGGTATGAAAATAGCCTTTTTGGAGCTAGGGGAGCCCCTATTGGACCGATGGGGTCGAGTGAGGTAAAGTGAAGCATTCATGAAGGGGCATCCTAATGGTTAGATTTGGCGTGGGGTTGAAATAGCGGCATTCTGCGCATGCGCGGTGGCCCAAGGGTATGAAAATAGACGTTTTGGCATCTAGGGGGAGCCCTAATGGTCAGATAAGGGGTCGAGTGAGGTATCAAAGTGAAGCCTAGGTGAAGGGGTATTTGATGGCTGGGTGGGTGCATGTAAAATTTTTCCTGAAAAAAAAAAAATACGGAACACGAACTTTATCGAAAAACCTGGGGAAAATGCCTATATGGGGTATGGGGGGTATATAGGTCGCCGGGCTTAACGGGGCTTGCCTATCAATAGAGTTATCTCCCCCTAGTTCCAGGGTGGGTGTATGTAAAAATTTTCCTGAAAAAATACGGAATACGGACTTTATTCTAAATTACGGGAAAATGCCTATATGGGGTATGGCAGGTATAGCACCATCCTGGGAAACCTACTTCTCCACATTTGCGGTAT